>PVIR01001008.1:105867-140337 GCA_004026965.1 Petromus typicus
TTTTTTTTTTTTTTTTTTTTTTTTTTTTTTTTTTTTTTTTTTTTTTTTTTTTTTTTTTTTTTTTTTTTTTTTTTTTTTTTTTTTTTTTTTTTTTTTTTTTTTTTTTTTTTTTTTTTTTTTTTTTTTTTTTTTTTTTTTTTTTTTTTTTTTTTTTTTTTTTTTTTTTTTTTTTTGAGACAGGGTCTCACTTTGTAGTTCACACTGGTCCTGAGCTCACTATTTGTCCAGGCGAGCCTTGAACTCACAGCAATCCTTCTGCTTCTGCCTGCCGAGTGCTGGGATTACAGGCGTGAACCACCACACCCAGCACTGTGATGTGTGGTACTGATTGCTGGTGGGTTTGAGTCTCCATGCCTAGCATTGTTATATGTGATTACTGGGGATCAAATCAGGGACCTTGCACTTGCAAGGAAAGGACCTGAACCACTGAGCTAAATCCCCTGCCCTTGCTCATATTTCTTAAAATAATTCTCTCAAGAGCTGGTGATTTAGCTCAGTGGCTCCAGTTCCTGCTTTGCAAGTGCAAGGGCCCAGGTTCGATCCCTAGTAACCACATACACTAATGCTGGGTGTGGTGACTCATCCATGTAATCCCAGCACTTGGAAGGCAGAGGCAGGAGGCAGGAGGATTGCTGAATTCAGGGCCAGACAAGTTTGAACTAAAAATTCTCTCCAATTCTTTGTTAGCAATTCATATATCTCCACTTCTCTGTAGTTGGTTACTTAAAAAAAGATATTTGTGATGTCATCATTCCTTTCTTTTCCATCTTTCTTGATTTCTTGCATTTTTTCACACTTAAAGAAAGTGTCAAATTTTCCAGTGTTTAACAATTGGATATGAGACAGAAAGATTATTGGTTAGTTTGGTGTGGGATTCTTTAAGGTATTTCAGACCTTCCACTCCGTGAACTTTACTCTTCTTGCTTCTTTTTGAGTTGTGGCAGAGGGAACCTTAGTATTGTTTGACTTTTTTTGACTTTACAAATTCAGATGTGGAGCAGAGAATCTCTTTAATCATCTTTCTTGGCTATTTTTTCCTCCAAAAGATTTAATTCCCAGGCTCTATCAGAAAAAAAAAAAAACCAAGGCATAATTGTGAAAATTGGAATTTCTTTGTAGAAGAGGATGTATCAGGGCTGAAAATTCCCATTCCACTATTCTGCTGAGATAATTCTTTTTACTTGGTCCCTTAATGACCTTTTACATGTATTGATATAAGGTCTACAAATGTACATATACATGGACTGCAAATATTCTGTGGCAAAGCACAGAACCCATCTGTGAACTCTGGGCAGTCATGTGGATTCCAGCCTGCTTCCATAGACAAATGATTTGCTTTTCTGTATCCCAACAGTAGAGTAGGAATTGATCCTTAGAGCAGTTTTATAAAGGTTTAGAAAACAAACTATAGAAAATCAATTCTCAAAGTATGGTACAACTATCATTAAAGTGTCTTCAAGATGAAAACTGTGTTTATAACATTATAAAGACACCATTTGCTCTTTCTTACTGTTCAAAAATCATCTAAAATCATCTTTAGCACTTTTCCAAAGCTCAAAATGGACCAAAGTAGTGTAAGGAGTGTAAGAAATCCATGGATAGGTTTTGTATTCTACAGTATAATTGCCTTCTGGCACTTACTGTTTGTTGAGTTTCAGTATCAAAGAAGAATATCTATAACTATCTGAAAAGACTATGAAAATATCTCTACTTTATCCAACATCTGTGTTTTATGCAAATTTATGCTTCCATTAAATAATAAAGCATGATAGATTGAAAAGTGAAACAAACCTAGGATCCATTTGATTTCTCTGATCCAGACTTTGTTGAAAGTGAAAACAATGTCTTTCTTCACTAATCATCATTTAGTTGTTTAGAAAACTAATAATAATTTTATCATACACTTTTTTATTAAAAGGAAACATTTTAAGAATTTAGTAGTAATTTTCAACAGATTTCTTCATAAGATAAATATTATTTCCATCCAAAATAATTTTTAGAGTGAGAAGAATTTTGAGATCAAGAGAGTTTGAGATCTTTTATAAGAGGCTATATGTTTGTTCTCCAAAGCCATCTGAAAAGAATACTTGAAAAGAAAAAAAACATGAAGTTGACTCTTTAGTATGAAAATATAGGCACAAAATCCATGACATTATTTGTATACACATAAACTTCTCCCATAAAATTCTATAATGGTATGGAAACAGATTTATGAGTTTATTCCCCTGGAGATGTACAAACTCAAGGAATAAACATAATGACTGATATCATCATTCTCTCTGTAGGGCTTGACAAAGCAATAATAATATGCAACTATCTCTATGATTAAAACATGAACATTTCTAATGATATCAAAATATTACAGAGAGTACCTAATTCAACTCAATCTCCATTTCTCTTAACGTTTCATTCAGTGCAAAGTACAACATTCATGGATTTAAACTCTCTAAAAATCACACTGTGGGAAGATGCTTCCCTTTCCAACAAAAGGAAACACTTGCCATAAGGACTTAGTTACACCTACCGAACAATGGACTTTAGTATATCTCAAAGATTTTAAAATTTTAGCATGTTTATATATACTCACATTTTTTGTGAGCACAACTAACAGTGTTGTTTTCAGCCCTCATGTATAACAAGCAAACTCCCGAGAGGACAATCTGTGGTCATTCATAAATGATTACTGGTGGAAATGTACTCTTGGCTCTCATGGATGGGAAGTCATTGCTGGCTCTGGTGTGTACTTTCTCTGTAATTTGTTGGCTTCGCTACTATACTCTAAAATCAGATTTCCCAATAGGGAAGCTGTCTCAGCCTGTGTGGGGGTCAAGAAAAACCTTTCTACAATGAGAGCATGCTCCATATGTTTAAGTGTTATACTCAACATCTTGTCTTGTGATGCTCATATTATTTTCAATGTTAGCCTTTTCCACATTGATTACACTTTACCAGTTACTTTTACCCAGTCGTTTTTCATTATTCCCTTTGTAATTATCTTTCCTTTTTATTTCCAGGTTTTCTTGTGTTTCTTCAGGGTTTTCTATAAATTTTCATTTTTATGAATGTAATTTCATTCTTGTAGAATATTTTAGGGACATCTAGAATGAGGTAACTGAGTTTCATAGCAATGTGAAAGGTAATACATCAAGACGTGGGAGAAATATCAGTGCTATTATTCAAATTTATTTTTGCTTCATCCTTAAATTTGATTTTAATATATATTTAGTGGATATAGTGTATTAGCTTGAGGTGAATACATTTTATTTATAAATAAATATATACAGTTAATAATTGTGAATGTAATACTGGATGTGGTGGCTCACACCTGCAATCCCAGCACTTGAGAGGCAGAAGCAGGAGGATTGCCATGAGTTCAAGGCCAGCCTGGGCTACACAGTGAGTTCTGGGCCAGTCTGAACTACAAAGTGAGACTCTGTCTCAAAAAAAAAGTAAACTGTGAATGTGTATTAGCACTCATTTTTATTTTGATATTTCTGAATACTAAAAACAATCCTCACACACTTTATTTTTATTCTTCCTACAAGTTTGTAGTTTGTGTACTTCATAGTTTGAAGCTGAGTAACTAAAAATTCTATGCGCCTAGTAAATCTACACATTTTATTCAATCTTTTTGAAATTTTGATGCATTTTTCATGTCCAGAACAATTAGTAACTATTTAAAAGTTGTTTAGAATTCTCAGATGAATTGCAGAAATACTAAGTGTAGAAAATTATCAGAAATGCCCAAATTCTTGTAAGTGACCACTCCTTAGTTTCTCATAAGTGTTTCCATTGATAATTTTACGGTATAATTTTGTATAACTTCTTAATTACAACTGATCATTGGATTTAGGGATTGTGTAGGGAATACTTCCCAACACTCCCCACACTCGACAAAATAATCACCTCTCCAGTACTGTATTTTCATCTTGTACCATAGGCAAAAAGTGACCTGAAATTGGTGCTCTTTTGAAGGGGACCCAAGTAGTCAGTACTTTTGGAAGTATCCATGGTTTTGACTGCACATAATATTAATATTCTTATAGTAAGTCCACCCCAATTTATTATAAAGAAAGTCATGGGGTGAAATACTACCTAAAAGATAATCTAATTTCGACTCTGGGTTTTATCAATAAAAAAGTTATTCTTCAACACATTCAGGAGCTTGCTTAATATTTACACAGCTATTTGGTACTCAACCTAACCTCTCAATTCCTAATATAGCACAGGAAACTATGACAAGGAGGAAATCCAAAGTATGTTGAGCATAATGTTTAAATATTAATGAGACAACAGATTTTGTGGATTGTTTATGGATTCATTCTCTAAATTTTTCAGTTATGTGACTTTAAAATTGCCCTACATTGCTAAAGATTAGAATGCATACATTTATCTTACACTATAATATAAAAGCTTAAAGCTCTATATGACATTTGACATCACAATATTTTTTAGGACAGACAAATCATAATTATGAAATTTTTCAATTCTAAAATACCCCCAGGATGCTCTGTATATAGTTTTATTATAAGTAGATACTTCTGATTATTACAAGTAAATTTCATAAGATTTGAGAATCCAGATCTCTTCAACCTCATTGTCCTTAGCCTAACAGGAACACAGAAGCAGAGAATACTGGAGTTGGGTGGAGATATGTCTTCTCCCCACAGAGTGTTTACAAACACCCTTAACCCTGAGAGAGGGATATGGATTGTATTTATTGAATAGCACATCTTCTACAATAAACATTTTATAATACCAAGCCTTATAATACTATTAAGTACTAATAATGGACTCACTGCTTGTGTAATAAAATTGCTTTTAATGGATTCTCAGTCTCCTTTTGTAAAAATAAATTTACTGGAAATTCAGCTTATAGTAAATGCAGTTTCATTTCTTTTCATAGTTTTGAAGAAATATGAAGGTATGTCCCTGAGCTCGCATTTCAGAAGTTTAAAATGAGTCTTTGTATCTGATTTTTATTGCAATGTGAATGTTACAGCAATTTTGCTTTCAATATATAAACTAGAGCCTGTTTTATGCATAAAATCATGTAGCTCCAGCTACAAGCACATTGCCCACTCATGCACGATAATTAATTTTTCATTGAACAAAGCCTTAAAATATAAGGCATTAGTTGATTATGTGTAACCAAATGATGTTAGATGTCTAAGGGCAATTATGATAAAATATTAAAGCAATTTTATATCAAACAAAAGATAAAAATATACAGCCACATATTTTGATTCAGCTACTTTAATTTTTTGCACATTAAAAATGTATAGAAGAGCCACCAACTCAATTGCTCCAAATATGAAATTACTTTATTTTTTGAGATACTCCAAGTTTGCTGAAGTACATTTGAGACACTAAGAGTCACAAAAAAGTTGCTACCATTAAGCCTCCTCTAAGCCAAGATGAGCTTATGATCCTTTCTTTAATAATAAATTTAGAATCCTTATTAGAAGATGTGCTGCAGTGTAGCACTCAGAGATAAACTATGTTGCAGTAGTCTCTTGAAAAAAGATAGAAATAAGTCGCTTAATAAAGTCTAAATCATTCCTTAGGTTAGCTAATAGAAGCACCCGTGGTTATAAAATTAATCAGTCCCTGCTATTACAGCAAATTGGTGAAGATTGTATTGACACATCCTCATCTGCATGTCTCATCAGAGGTGTCCGTGCCATTTAGCTACGAAACCCTGGAGGCTTCCTCTGCACAGAATCTTGTAACACTTCAATTAAGGGACACCAAGCTGCCAACCAGACAGTGGCGCATTTATTTCTTGATGACTCCTTAAGTTGTGCCACAGGCCTATCATTAAGAGAATATTTTTCACAGCAGGTTGCAAAGATCCTCGTGCCATTAAAAGGAATTGAAAAAGCATCAATTTGTTGTTTCCACCTAACACAGATATTTTTCATTGCTGGAACAGCCATTAAAAACAATCTGTTTTATTGCATTCTGAAAAGATCACGTGCAGTACACATAATGATTTATTTTAAGGATGACATTAGGATTAAAACCACTGCAAAAATGTCCTATTTGAAATAAATATTTAGGAAAACAAAGTCTCACATATGCTTTTCTATTTTACACCAAATTATTAATAGACATTTATTGATACCTTGAATCTGTGTCCAAAATTCTCCCAAGGAATGGCTTTCAGTCATAGATGAGGAAGAGCTTCTTTGGAGGGATATGTCTCAGAAGAATGGCCTGCCTTGAGATTTTAAGTGGAAATTCTTTGAAAATTAGTAAATCAGAAGAGAATGCTTTGAAAACATAATGGATCAAAGGCTTCTCGAGGGCAATTGTGTGGGGATCTTTTGAAGGGGGCAATTTAATGTCAGTGCTGCACTACAGAGTATTGACTTAAAACACTGTTTTTCAGTCACCAGAGTGACAGAAAACACTCAATTCTAGTGATTTACGTATTTTCATGCAGTTGCCGACTATGGGTGCCTGACAGTGCAGTAGATATGGTGATTTATTTTGAAGCTTGTTTTCTCAGTACTAGAGCTGGTTCCTAGTTGAGTCTGCATTGAGTAAGTTAAAACAAGGAGTATATGTATATATACATATATATAAATATATATAAATATATTTGGTAAATACATATATTTGGTCAAAAAGCCTCGTTTAATATTAGAAAGAGCCTCATTTAATGTTTAATGAAAATTACAGAAAATTTAGAAAAATTTTAGGCTTTTTCATGAATTGTTTTTGACAAAGACTTCACAGAAAAAAATTCTTACATCCCAGTACATGTTGTATAGAATTTTGAAACAATCTCCTAAAGAACTACAGCAATATGAATTACCTAATCAAAGGGGACTCGATTCTCTGTTTCTAATTTAAAATTTGTAACACTCTAGTGATGCCAAATGTGGTGTGCTCCCTACACAAAATGGCCTTGCAGAAACCCTCACGTTCTCAACGTGATTGGCGGGAAGGGTGCATCGTAAATGCTGTCCCAGACTCTGGTGTGCTGCTGACTCTTGCTGGGGCTCGGACACTCATCCTTCTACCGTGAGTGTTGGCTGACAGTACTCAAGTACCCACTGAGTTCCTCTCTGAAGCATGTCTTCAGAAATGCCGCTCCTCTCCTAGAGACCGCCGCTGTCTATCATCCATAGGCTGTGCCCAGGTCCTGACCTCTTGCTGCAAAAGGACTTAAGGACCATCTTGGCTCTAGAGCTTCACTTGACTGAGGCTTCAGCTCCACAGTTCAAATCTTCCTCTGCTCAGTCTGACTTCCCTCACGGTGCTGTCAGCGGCACCCTCTGGGGCACCCCCATAAATCTCTTACAAGCAAATCTCCGTTTCACATCGGGTCCCAAAGAACTGGCCTAAAGCAAACAAGCCACGTATTTATGGGATCTGGTTAGTCTGCCCAGGTTGTATAGAATAGAGTACATATTAGAGAGTGTGAAAGTGTGTGGCGCTTGTTCAACAGGGAGGTAAAATCAAGGAAAACTCAATCGATAATGTGTCTAAATCAAAAATATGACTCCTCTTTTATTCCATAAAGTACTTGCATTGGGACTGTGTGAGATCATAGGTTTGGAAAAAAAATCTAGGAGAGGAAAATGTAGAGAGGGTATGCACAAAATCATTCACCATAGTTGCAGCTGAAATCACAGAGGGGTTAGCAGATATGACCCAGAGTAGAGGAGCATTACAACAGGGGATTATTGTTTTAAAGACCGGGGATTATTAGTTATACAGGAGCAGCCCATAGACTCTGATTTAAACTTATTTTCTCGACATGGACCTATTCTTAAAGTAGCTTTCCTTATTGTCTTCTTTGTTATTTCTTCCCTGAATAATAAAGCATGCATTAACTTGGCAATTTAAACTCCCAGGCCTTAATTTTCTCATGGGTAATGAGGAGATACGAATGCAATTTACAGGATCACTTTCTATTTATACATCCATTCATTCACTAAGCAAACATTTTTGAGCACCTACTATGTGCCATTCCCCACTGTACTAAGGGCTATGAATACAAATGGAGAGTAAAAATAAATAAAATTTAAAAACCAAACCAGTTATTTGAGCTAACAAAAATTAATTACCTATCTGTGACATCATAGATCTAATGAAGGTGAGACAATCAACAAATAACTAATTAGTAACAAATAGAAGTAAAATAATTATCATTTAATTTCATTATCCCCTTTATCCTCAATTTTCATCAATTTACCTATTAATAGACATAGTTCGATTCTGTATCTCATCTATTTACCAACAAAACTTTTATGAGCACAGTTATGCAATTTTTAGTATGAATACATGCATTTATTTTTATTAGGTAAATAAAAGGAAAGGAATCACCAAATACTCTGCAATAAGTGTATTTACTTTTAAATAAATTTACAAAATGGTTCCAAAATTAAGTGTACCATTTTACATTCCCATCAATCCTTTTACATTAAAATTCCATAGATAGCTTTGTCTACTGAGTGTCAATTTGTATTTTTGTCCTTATTTGTTTGTACCAAAGTAGGAACTGTAACCACTGAGCTAAATTTCTGGCCCTATTTGTCCTTCTTTTATAGAAGGAAATCAAGGTTGAGGAATGTCAAGTAAACTGTATAATCTGGTCACAGAGAAAGTGAGTAGAAGAGTTGGAATTGGCAGTGCAAGAATGCCTTTTCAGAATGCCTAGGAAGAACTTTGCTAAGTGGAAGATGAAGTCGTGCTTTGAATAGAGATGATTCACACCCACAGATTTGCTGCTTGCCTTTTCCCTTGAATAAATTGATAGTAAAAATAAGTGAGAAATCATTCTTCATCCAAGTGATGGTTCAGTGCCCATACAATGTCAAGCTATAGCATTACATGGTGAAGAGATATATAAGACTTTCCAACAAACCAACAATCTCCTCAACTTCAGAAAGTAGTCCACTTCAGATGAAGTGCTACTTAAATCAGCAACTATAGCCATGCTTCCTTTGGTTTAATGGTTTTTCTCTTTATTGTTGATTTTGTTTCAAGGAAGAGATAAAGATGCAAAAACTGGAAAGAAGAAGAAAAAGGAGAAAAAAAAAAGAAATACAAAACTAACTGGTTGGGGGCAGGGAGAGTAAAGCACCTGGAGAAGATTAATGGAAGGAAGTGCTTTCTGTTTCCATTTTTAATAAGACAAACACATTATGTAAAATTTAAAATGTGAGAACTGTACGTAGATGTATGCAAAGCAACCTACAAGAGGCTCTTGTGGTTTTTGATGCTGCTGTTGGCACTGTTTCTTCGAACTACTGACCAGCACTTTGATTTCTGTAATAATTACTCCCACTGCAAGCCTGTACAGTAACTGAGGGTAGGAGAAAAGCACGGATAAAGTAGCTGTTTTTGCCTTGGGGATGTGACATTTTAGCATGAAAATTACAGCAAGGAGAGGATTTTAACTCTCTTCTCTTTAGAGCGGAGTTGTCTGTAGGGTGTATTTAGTAACTAAAGACCCAAAAAGTCAACGCAAAAATCACCATTTCACAAAGCTTTTCCTTCCCCTCTTATTTCTATGGCCATCAGTAACAGTGGTCTCTTAACTAGATTTTAAAAAATATATAGTGGAGAGTTAAATATGATTTTTGAATTAAAAAGCCCCCAAGTTTTCTGGTATAAGATTTTTCCATATGATATTTGGGATGTACCCAAAGTAAAATATTACTCATAGTCAAATAGAATTGTGTATCCTGGTTTTTTTTTTTTTAACTGATGATTCTTTTGTCAACAGACTTCCTCTTGTGTTTCATTCTGAGCTTCCTCCATACAGAATTAGCAAAATGAAACATCAAAATTTACAGGAAATGTAGAACATTTAAATTTAAAAGAAGTTATTAAAGAAGAAAAAACAGGTATGTTCAAACATCCAAACAGAACCATTAACATTATTATCTATTCATAGAAACATAACATCAGTAGTTAGAATAGTAATAGCAAAAATGTTGAAAACCCCTTTTGTAAAAGGAGACTCTTTTTTCCTGGTAAATGCACTGAGGTAATTCAAAAGATGTATAATCCTTAATAAGTAGTCTAGTGGTTATGAACTAATGTCCTTGACCTCTGTCTATGTGTCCACTACAGTAAGATTAACTTACTCCCCATGACAATGAAGAAGAAAAACTTTATAGGGTGGAAGTAAAAAGTCTTATTCTTGTTTTTGTCCTTCTATAGCTGAGAAAATTGAAGAATGGAGCAACTGAACCAGTTCCCACGACACACACAATATGAAGCTGAGCAGCTCAGCTTCAGAGCCCATAGGTAGGTCACTGAGCCAAGCCATCTTTCTCCACAGCAGTGCTTTGTGTATTGCTTTGGAATAACGTAAGGAAAAGATATGAAAAGAGTTCTACTCATTACAAAAATTGAGCGGCTTGATATATCTCTCATGCTTTAGAATAATTTTTATTTCATTTATTTTTGAAAATATTTTTAGTTTAGCATGTGTTATGATGTAGATCTACATTGTTTCCCCAAACTCTCATGTGCCCTCAGGTGAGTGCTTTCAGAAGGAGGTTGGATACTGAGCTCTCTATACACGTCAGAGGGTTATTCATCAGCTAAATTCGCTGTTATGAGATGGGCCCTGCTTGGCAGAGAGGGTCACTGGAGCCACTGTCTTTTAAATAACTACATTGTTACTCTGGTGTGAGAAACCCGGCAGGGAGTGTTTTTCTCCCTGCCATGGTTTCAGCAGCCTTCTGTCATGGATTTCCACCATAGTATTTCTGCCATAGAGCCGCATACTAAGCCATGAAACTGCAAGCCCAAATAAGTGTGTCCTTCTTTGGGGTGAGAATGTAGTATAGTTGGACCTAGCACCTAGAAAACGATTAATATATTTTAGTTTTCAGTTGATGTACAGTAAGTGTGAAAGCTAAATATACACATATAATGTGTGATGATCAAATCAGGATAATTAGCATTTTATGACTTAAACATTTAGCATTACTTTGGGTTGGGAAGCTTCAACTAAGTTTAACTTAATATCAACGATTTCTTAAGCCTTCCTAAATCAATATATGTATGTATGCGTGTGTGTATGTAGAATAAAATTTCATTCTCCAATTGTGTTTCTATTAATTTAGAAAAATTATACCAAAGCCAATCTAAAAAGATACATTAGAAAAAACATGATATATGTGCATGCATGCTTACAGTGGTACAGCTTGATATAGTTAAATCTTGGGAATAGCCCAAATGCCCATTAATCAACAAATGGATAAGAAGATGTGTTTTAGTTATACAAAGGAGAACAATGCTGCTAGAAAGAAGGAGGAGCTTCAGACATGTAGAGCTAAACTGATGGACCTTAAGATCATACTCTTCAGTGAAATAAACTGGACACACAAGTTTAAATAGCTGCATTGTTACTCTGGTGTGAGAAACCAAAAATGGAAATAAGGACTGAAATGTACAGTAGATAATGAGAAAAGGGAAAATGTTCAAATGAAAAAGGGAACAAGGAAGGAGAATGGAAGGGGCAAGTAATAAAGTGTAACAGAAGGACAAAACGGAAAAAGAGCTTTTTTTACATAGAGAAGGTAAGGGGCTTGAGGGGAAGGAGGAGCTCAGGGATAAAGGCAGAAAGAGGTGGGTTGTATCGTGTGTAGGCATAAATTCCCTATGGTGAGTGTTAGCATTATGTATGCCTAAATTGTACCAATAAATGTTTTGCTCTTAGAAACAAAAACAAAAATATTTGTGTAGAGTAAAAAGATGAACTTTCCTTTATAAAATAAGAATAAGAACGTAAACAATACAAAGGTACCCATTTTTCCCAAATTAATATTTAAATTCCATAGAGTTACAATAGAATCCTAATACATATGTGCATGTACATAACTTTATAGGGCTATCTAAAATTCATATAGTTGAGACTAGTTAAAGTAATTTTTCCATTTCATTCAATTACATTTTTCATTTCTAAGGCATTGAAATAGGTAAAAAGTCTATATATTCATCCTTGTAATTTATTTATTGAAGAAATCAAGTTCTGTCGCTGTAGTTTCTCACAATCTGGCTAGTGCTAATTGCATCCTGTGGTGTAGTCTGACATCCTCCTCTGCCCTTTGAATTTTCATAAATTCTAGTTTATATGGAAACTGGGTAAATTCAAGTAATCTATTTTTCTTTTGTCTTTTAGCATTACTGCTTCCCAGGTGGTGTTCTTCCATTTGGAAGAACTCTCACTGCATCTCTCTTTGAAAGGCTAGCAGCCATTGGTGATCAATGTGTAGATCTACTGATATGAAAAAATTGCAAGATAGGGAAACTCTCATGCTGCATTAATTCTTCATTAATAGCTAGAGTGACACTATAAAAAGCAACATGTATTCATTTATTATTTAAATATGTATAGTATAGTTTGTCTTGCAAAAAGTAGAATAAATACTGCATTGCTTTCAATACTATAAGTCTGATAAATAATAAAATGGAAAATCCATCCTCTTGGATAGGAACAGTTTTTTTTAAATTTAGTAATTAATACAGTCTGGTATTGATATAGACATATTTACACATGGAATGGAATTATGGACCCACTTTTATTTATTGAATCTTCAAGATGTTTTATTGAGTGAATTAGAAACTAAATGAAGAATCAAAATGTGAACAGTGACCCAGACACCAGCCCCCTCATTTGCTCACTCATCCTGACTCTTCATTTACACTTTGTACAACTGGCCTCTGGTATGTACCGGTCAGTATCTGGCTGTTTTTATTCAAGGTTACACTTGGAAAATTCTCTCATGTTATTGTATGCACTTGTGAATCATCTTCGTGGTTGGTTTGGGACAAGTGTTCATTCCGCAGTTCAGGCTGGTCTTGAACTCACTATGTAGCCCACTCTGGCCTCCAATTTGCAGCGATATTTCTGCACCAGCCTCTTGAGCGACAGAATTATGGGCATTTGCCGTTGTGCCTGGTCTCACCTTTGTTCTTACAGCTGTGTAATAGTCCTGTGTGATAAGCAGAGTTCTAAGCACTAAACATAGAGCAGTTGACAAAGAAGAGGCCTTGCTTTCACAGAGGTTATGTTTAGTGAATATTACAAATGCAAATAGGTGCATATATGTTTGAAAGATAGAGCTAGCAACTAAATTGTACCAAGATAATTTGTTGTGCATTTGATAGACATGTAAAAGTAGATTGAAACTGTATACCATACACAAAAATTTAATTCTAAGGTATTTAATCACTTAAGTGTAAATGTGAAACTTTAAAAGTTTTAGAAGAAATAGTCACTAACAAATAAGAACTTGTTGAAAATCTACCTATACCAATATCCTCTGCATGGTATGGATACATCAATGAAAATAGCACAGAGTCATCTGAGTTTTATGAATATAGTGAGACAGACACTAAATACAAATTATATAAATATCAGAAAATTATATGAGGGTTACAGAAAAATAAAGCCAATGTGGATAGGGGAATAAAGTCTTGAAAGATCAAGGCTCTGGGGTAATTATAGAAGAGACATATAGGAAATTTAAGAGAAAATTCTATGTAAGTTTAGATATAATTATTAATTTGACTGTAGTACATAAAAATTATATATATATGTATATATGCAAGATAAAAAGAAGCTGAGAAGATATTTTAACATGTAACTATGCAGGTTAGTATCCATCATATACAAAGAACTCCTAGAAATCAATAAGAAAGATGCAAATGACCAAAAGGATAAAAGACCCCCCAAATGAATATGAAGCTCAGTAAAGAGGAGATTCAAGGATTTAATTAAAATGAGGAAAGGGTCAAGGAAAATCTAAATATGATATACAGTGTTTTTAATTTAGTAATTTCCTCTAAGTTTTAAGGTCTTTAAAGACTCAAAGAGGAAGAAGGAGACATTCTAGGACAAGGGGGGTCTAAATGTTCCCTACTTTGACGTATACTTAAAAGAAAGATAGTCACTGTGCGTTATCTAAGATGGCATTCTTGTCACTTGGTCTTTCCTAATATTAAGAGTTAATGCCCTTTTCAAGTCAATGCTTAGTGATGTCTCATCAGAAGTAATATATTTCATGTTTGTCAAAAAATGTTAACTGCTTAAAACTGATACGACAATGAACTATCGTGTTCATGACACTGACATGGGCCCTCCTTAAGGCAAAACTGATCACTACACTTCCATTCCAAATTCCATTCCAAAACTAATACATTATTTGTTCTTCTGAGAACAAAAGACCCCTTTATACCTTTGACTCCTTCTATTAATTACTGTTATGAGCACTGTGATTGGATTTCTATTTTCATAATGCTTAAATTAAAATGGGAGAAAGTAGATGATAACATTAAAAGCAAACAGTACGTCCTATGTCCTGATTTTTTTCAAAAGACCTAGAGACAGAGTAGTAGCAAAATGCTATTTTAGGTAAATTAAGAAAGCTAGGCTTTTCAATAAGAACAAAATTTGCACAAAGACTTGGGGGAAGTGAGAAAGGAAACCACAGAGTTACCAAAAAATGATTCTACTGTATTTGTCAATAATGTATTTGAAATAAGCTGGCATTAGGCCAGTTCAAAATCTAAAACTCTAAGAGGCAAGGAACTAGTACCAAAAAAAAGTTTTAAAAAATATTCACTGCCAAAGAATATTCTTCTCCAAAGTAAAAAGAAAATGACATAGCCATTTGAAATTTGGCACAGACCCTCCAGCTAGCTAAATTATCAGTTCCTAAGCCATAAGTTCCTGAACCACAGAAATATTTAATTTTTGAGAAATACTCAAATGGACAAAGCTTGAGGACATGCTCATAAGTGAAATAAATAGATCAGAGATGTGTAAATACAGTATCTTTTCTCTGGTATGAGAATCTGGAGATGTAAATGAGTTCAAGAATGGAGGGTAGATATTGCAAAAGTGAATTCTTTTTTAATTTTAATTTTTATTAGTACATATGTGCAGTTCACAATGATTATGTTCAACACTTCCTTTATTCTCTTCTCCACTAGCACTTCTCCTTCTTCCACCCCTTGATTCCTTTCCTTTGGCCATAGACCCACCTTCGTGTTTCCTGTTATCTTTTATTTTACCCCTTAATTTATCTTATACTTTAATCTTCTCAAATAAGAGAAACTATGTATGTGTTTATGATTTATTTCTTTTAATATGCTAGTTTCAAGAAGAGAAGGGATAAAGGGAATTTGTAAAGACATTCTGAATGTAAATTCCATATCTAAAAAAAAATCCATGGAGTACTGGGTCAAATGCTATGTGGTGATCCACTTATTTTCAGATTCATTAATTTTATTTTCATACAAGCAATTTTTTTTGTTTTGTTTTGAGACAGGGTCTCACTTTGTAGTTCAGGCTGGTCCTGAACTCAGCTTCAAACTCAACAGTCCTCCTGCTTCTGCTTCCTGAGTGCTGAGATCACAGATGTGAGCCACCACGCCCGGCACTGCGATGTGTGATACTGATTGCTGATGAGTATGAACTCAACCCCTGGCTTTGTTGTATTTGGTTACCAGGGACTGAGCCTGGAACCTTGTGCTTACAAGGCAGGCACCGGAACCACTGAGCTAAATCCCTGGACCTAACAAGCATTTCTTGAATGTTTATTGTACCTTTGACATTTTGATAGGATGCAGATTAAACACTCTTTTCTCAAAATGTAAGCACTGATCTTGAAGAATCATTAGATTCTCTAAACATAAACTGTTACAATACAGTCTGATGCTTGCTCTGTTAATGGTTTATTTAGTTAATATAGGAATGTGAGGGGAAAGCCCCAAACATACTTTTATTCAGGGATGGAAAAGGGTTAAAGAAAGCCTCCAAAGTGCATTTTCTTCTTTTAACTTGAATGATAATTCTAGTAAATCAGAGCGCTAGGCCCAGGGCACTTCTCCTCCCTGAGCGCTGCATAGATGAACAATTTCCCATTATTTGCACATATTTATGTGCCTTTCCTTTCACTATGCCATTAGTTATATCAAAATAGTTGAGGTCGCCACCTTTTCAAGCCATTACCAGAAATGCTCACTTCCTCTTCCCCTCTCCTGGCTAGAGATCTTTCCAGGAATAAAGGACAATGTAGTCTCTACATACTAGTGTATGTAACTGGTGGGCCATTCCTGGAAATGCTATATTCAGGGAATGAAGGATCAAAAGATTGAACAGGCAAAAATTTTACTTGTTCTTCTAGGATTACCAAAAATTATTTTTCAAAATAGAAACATTTGTCTCTGGAGGGAATTCAACCAGAATTCCACAGTGAAGAAGCATTTCAATGAATTTACATGGTACAGTTGACTTCTGTAGTGCTTTCTTTCTAAAGTGTAGATGAACATTGGTAAAGGATCATTCATGCTGAACTTTCAGTGATTGACTCATGAGGAACTTTAATGCAATTTATTTTCACAGACTGCAGCCTCATAAAATGCATAATTTTTCTTACTCAATTCAGAGTTGGAAGATTTATCATTAGGAGGTTTTATTCAAGGCCAGACCCTATGGCAAAAACTGGACATTTTTTCCCCTCATTCTAGCAAAAACCTCCTGTTAAAAGAACTGAAGTGCTTCAAACACCCTAGTAATGGTACAGTAAATTACATTTTCTCATTTGGAACATTGTAATAGATTTCTCTACAGAGTGATTTATCATGCAACAATTAGGAACCCAAGGGAATTAGATGACCATTTTAAATTTTATCAGCTTGTTTCAATAAACTGTTAATGTGACCCTAATGTTTGGGAAGCACTTTAATATAATCAGATTTTGGTTGTTCAATCTACTGACATTAATGGCTACCTCATTAATCATAGCATTCTCGCTGAGGCCTTGGAGGCTGAGCTAAGTTCAGTGGACCAATTCTTGCAATAATAAAAACAGGCAATTTTCGACAGGGAAATATTCTCACTTTAACTACAAAATGTGTTTGGTTATTTCTTAGGAATTGACAGGGGTAACTGGAAACTCTAAAAGCTTGCAAAATAACAATTAAAAACCCTTTGGACTTAATTCTCAAATTGGTCAATTAAATCAAGACCTCCTATAATCATTACCTATAATGACTTTCTATTATTTAAAAGTATGGAGCTATAGAGCAAGCCCTAAAATAGGCCAGACGATGAATACATAATAAATGTCTGTCTCACATGCCTGGGTAGCATCTGATGGTTTGCACAAATCCTGCAGAGCTGAAACATGCCTTCAACTTTTAAAACCCTATAGTTAATTCCTCAGTGGTCTTTCAGAGGGAAAAGGGTACTACGGGGTAATTTATAAGATTCTTGCAAACTCTGTGTAAATACAGAGGTTGATTTTAGTGCTTCTGATTTTTTTTCTCATTTTGATAACAGATGCTCTCTCAGTCTCTTAAATGCCTACAAAGCTGAAGAAATAAGATATACTGTTTTTATCCCAATACCATATCGTTTCCTGCTTGGGTTGCTGCTGTAAAATGTCTTGTATTATATGTCAGGGGTGGAAAAAAAAGCACATAGTACCATCTGTTTCTAAAGTTATGGTTTTATTTTATTAATTTTTCCTGTTAAATTTAATAGAATATGATCCTGTTGGAAACAGTTTATAAAACCATGTACTTAGCTGAGGAAGGAAAAATCAGATGTTTTCACATCAGGCTAAATTGCTCTTTGCTTTAAAAAAATTCACTTTTGGTTTCAAGGAAATCTCATCATTAAACGTGCGGTTTGTTTTCAGGGTTTTATATTATCCACAAGGATTAAACTATAGAAAAGAGTCATACAAATGAAGTATAAAAATAGAACTAAGTATATCTTCCCAAAGCAGGAAAATTTATAAAACTATAGTACGATTGAATCATCAATCATAATGCTTTCATTAACTTTTATTTATTTAAATATATTAATTTGAACAAAGACTTTACCGGTAGAGATCTTTAAGGGGAAAATGAGCTCTCTGAAAATATTCTAGTGCCATACACCTTCTCAAAGGGACCTTGAATGGGATAACATGAAACAGAATAGCGCCAGTACCTCCATTCATTCAACAAATGCTTACCGAGCACATTCGATTTCATAAGTGCTATGTAGCCTAGAATTTAGATTTAGAGAATAACTTGCTGAGTTAATCGTATATCCTATGCATAATATTTTAAGGATTGGGAAGAAATGATATATCTGCCTTGGATTTATTAAGCACATTTCAATATGTCTTATTAAATGAATAAATATACCCCCAGTCTAATAAGTTTTACACACTGTGAAAATATAGCCAAAAAAGTCTGCAGCCTGTTAAATACTCTGTTAGGAAAGATTATTTGGGGGGAGGGATTTTTCCATGAAAACAATTTATTTATCAGATTATTAAAAGATATAAATGAGGGGGTGGGGGAAAAAAGATATAAGTTGCCAGGTTGAAATTGCTAATAGTTTTTTAAGTTTCCCCGTTGGGAAAACATGGAAGCTCAGGTCTCCAAATGCAGGGAGCATCCCTGACCGACAACCCAGCTGCTGCCTCTGTTAGTCCATAACTAGTGAGTGTGTCTCTGGCCGTCCCATGATTCTCCAGCTGGGTACTGTGCAGGTCTTGCAAGAACCCAGATTCCACTGAAGGGTAATTTTGCCTTGGGGTCTCCATCAGGTTCATCAAAACTTCTTGAGTTCTGGGCTGCTCTCTGAGACTTTCCATACAGGCCTTCTTCCTTCATCATCTCTCAAAGAGGCACCAGTTACTTGGGGATCTGAAGCCTCTTTTTGCCTACTTCTGCTTCCTTCCTTTTATGCTTTCCATATTTCCCCATGGTAAAATCCTTCCTGGGCCTCTACTTCTCAGAGGATTCACACAGAGAAAATTTTCTCAATTATCCTTGCAAGCTGTTTTACCATATATGGCTGGGAACAGTCTTGCTTTTTGGAAAGAGCACTAACTGCTATCTGAACAAATAGAGTGCTGATTGTCACACTTCCCCAATAAGAAGAATAAACATCTACCATTCATCCTATACCTTTCATTCCATTTTTGTTAATATGAAATTTTCTCCCTGGAAATAGTTTGTAACCTTGACACCTATTAAACAAAAAGAGGAGTATCACTTTAGATTGTATCCTAAGGTTTAACTCTGTGCAGGTATGTCACTAAACCACGAATACATGTCTAGCTGATGGCTTCAGATTATACCTTGGATAATATAATTTTGAAGAATATTGTAAATAGATGGTTTATTACAACTAAATTTTACTATTTACCTTATATTCCAAAGTCATGAATTAAAATTTTTGAGTGACAATTTTTTTATTATTCCTCCAGCTAATTTAGTTGAGTGATTTTCAAAACTTTTAAAATTTAAACATGGAATTCCATGCCTCTCCAAATACTGTATATTGAGCAAATTAAGGTCTTAAACTTGGTAACCCATAAATTAAACCATTCAATCTTATTCTCCCCAAGGACTCCTCGAATTCTACCTTGAAGTTTGAAAGCGACCATTTCGATTGCAATCTTTTGGATCACAAACTAAATTTATATCCCAACATGCTGTGGGAAGGTATTTACGGACCTTGTTCCATATGGCGTCTTTTTTCAACTGTGACAGAACTTTCTATGAATGACAGTAGAAATTACATATCCGAAGTGGGTGAAAAATTAATTTCAGCTGGCACCAAAATTTTTCTTGGGAGACAATTGTCTTTGTTTAAGAAGATACTTTGATAATTCTTTCAGAGAGTGGCATCTGAGACACTCAAGTCATGGGCTTTGAAGACAAATTTAAAAGTGATAACTGCCACTGCCAAATAAATGTATAAGAAATTGAGAGTTGGAAAAGAATGAGGGAGAAGGATTAGGAGAAAGGAGAGGCAGACAAGAGCCAGGCAAGACTGTGAGGGACAGAAGCCCAAGTTATATTTGTAAAAGCCAAATGCATGATCTGCCCCATTATAATTTCAATTATATATTGTAATTATATATGACTCATTATGGGACATCAACGGTATGTTCCAGGTGCTTGTCTTTATCTAATTTATTTTTAATTGACCTAAAAATCCCCTAACAATACATGTATATATTTCCACTTTACTGATAAAGAAAATTAAGAGCAAGGATCTCCATTCGAATATTCCTAGCATGAAATGCATATAGACTGGTACGTTATCAATTTCCATAGATTGCATTAAATGCTGGGAGTACATCTAAATGAAAAGAGGTGAAATTCCTAATCTCAGGGAGTTTACATTTATCTGCTTTACTCTGGTGGTGAAAGATCCAATGCCAAATATATGTTTTAAAAACAAATACATTCCAATAAGTTGAACCATTTAAACAAGGCCACTCTTTAAGAAGTTACAAATCTTGGCTTTTGTACTTCTTTATGTCTTATAATAGACACGAAGTGGGTGGCTAACCTACTAGAACTGCACACCTTACCATGTGGTATTGATTACTTCAGGCACCTTTCATAGCTCCTCACAGGACTTGGAACAGTGCTTTGAATTTCAAATGTCTTCTTCTGTGCTTGATGTGCCTAATTATGTCAGCACCAGCTGGAAAGAGATATTGACAAGACAGTACAACACGGCTATGTTCCCTACATAATTCAAATTCAGTGGCAGGCTTCCACCTCCGTCTCCCCCTTCCACCTCCATCAACGGGAAGTGGAGCAAATGGAGCACTCCGTATGAAATTCACAGAAAAGGAAAGGCACACAAAGACAGCTTTTGAAATTCTTTCAATCCCTCAGTATCTGAGGTTTCTAATATCAAAATTATCATCAATAAATAAATTACACAGCTACAGGAAGGGCATACTACGTTAGGTTTCAAATGACATTTTAACATCTTATTAATTTGTACTTCTGATGACAAATTTTGATCACTGTCTTTCCTCTTCCTGGGGTAAAGGAGTGAAATATCCCATCTGTTTTCATTGTTCTTGACACATAATGATCTCATAAGCTAATAGGTAGTGACTTAAGAAGAAGTACACATTCAGTGAAAGTATTGAGTAGCTGCCGTAAGCATATAAGTAGAAGAAGCATTTACATTGCTTTAAGAGGAGGTCTTATAGGACTTGTTTACCTGTTTATCTGTGTGATTTAACAGATATTTGTTTAATGTTTCCTATGTTCTTGATGCTGGGGATACAAGATAGAGGGACACACTTCTATTCCCTAGAATTTCCAAGCTAGTGAGGGGCACTGAATAAATAAGGAAAAAAGAATATCAGAGTGTTATGGGAGCAGTGACAGAACAAGCTGGTCTTATACTGAGGTTTTTAAAAATTTTCTTCTTTAGTATTAATTTTTTTTTAGAAATAAAAGTTTACATGTACTTTACATAGTAAAACAAAACATTAGCTATGCAAATAGAACATCTAGGTAAAGATTTAAAGAAAATGAACAGAAACTCCAACTGAAATTGATTCATACAAAATTCATCAAATATGTACATGTTAATAGTCTAGGAAATGAATCACTTTTCCTATTCATATATTGACACAATGAAAGTTTTAGAAATTCAATATTCTTTTACACCTCTGTTGTAAGCAATTCAAGAATATAATTTTAAAATAAATCTACCCTAATAATTATAATTTCAGTATATGAAATTAGAGTTAATGACTAATGGGTAGTATCTAAGTAAGTGTTTAAATTAGTCTATTTATGGAACTGTTCTCCAGAGTTCACCCTAGTTTATGAGTAAAAATAAACAACAACATCTCAGGGTACTAAAGTACCCTTAGTGCACTTTTTCATTACTGGATATAAGTACACTAATAAACTATATGAACGTGACGCATATTTTACATGAAAAAATTAACCAATTTTTATATTATTTTGGTTTATATTTTGTTCAAAAGGAAAGACATTCATTCAGGTTACCTCCAATGGCAATGCTTGTGTCCCTGGGGGGTGAGACTGCCATGTTATACCATTTCAATAGTCTATGCCTGCCCTCAAGGTAGGTGGGCAACCTGATCAAATTTCTGTGACTAAGATGCTAGGATCAGAAGGTAGAGAACATGATCAGCCATGACTATGCTGCTGCATGGGGTACTCTTTATAAGAAACTTGTTAAATTCCTAATATTATATTTACTTCATACAATTTTTATAGCATACGACATGGCATTTTTGTCACATGCTGAATAAACCCATTTTACTCAATAACATAACAGGTTTCTCTCAGTGTGCTACAGTTTCCTTAGGACACATGAGCTGTATGCAGACAAGATAGAGAACAAAAGCAAGTGCATTATCTCTTGTGTTTATCCTAGATTAAAAAAAATAATAGAGAACTAAAGAAAAAAAAATCAGACCCTCCCAGATTTAACGACTTAATCCAAAAATGGGCATATGAAATGAAGACACTTCTTAGATAGGGTAAAAGTGGCAAATAAACATATGAAAAAAATGTTCAACATCAGTATTTATGAAATTAAAATGAAAACAATGCTGAAGTTTTATCTAACTTTAGAACGAATGGCTGCTATCAAGAAATTAACCATAAACAAATGTTGATGGGGCTATGGGGAGAAAGGAACTCTTCTCCACTGCTGGTGGGAGTGCGGACTACTGTAACCACTGTGGAAATGAGGGTGGAGATTTCTTGAAAAATTAAAGCTAGAGGTTCCAATTTACCCAGCTGTCCTCCTTCTTTGGTATTCTTCCCAGAAGAATTAAAAGCATCCTACCACTACAGTGATATATGCACACTTATGTTTATAGTGACATAGTTTGTAATAGCTAAATCTTAGAACAAGGCCAAATACTCATCAGTTGATTAGCTGATAATGAGTGTTTTTTTTTTAATACAATGGAATAATACTCTACCATAAAGAAGGATGAACTTCACACATTTAAAACTAAATAGATGGACCTTTAGACCATTCTTTCACGTGAAATAAGTCCAAAACACATGTTTCAGTGCCACATTGTTTCTCTGGTGTGAGAAACTGAAAGTGGAAATAAGAACTAAAATTAGAGAGACTGGGTCAATGGTCTCTAAAATTTGTGAGTTTCTTCCTATTTTGGGAAAGGAGTACAGGTCATTTCCATTTCTGGGATTGAATGAATGTCTGAGACTTTGTCTAATGTCCACTGTAGAATAATTAAGTCATTCTGATTAACATATCCATTGCCTCGTATCTTTATAATTTATAGTGAGAATATTAAAATAGAATCTGTTAATAATATTGAAGTATTTACCATTAACTATAGTCATCATGCTTTGCAACAGATCTCAGAATTTTTTTTCTATCTGAAACTTGGTACCTTTTGACTAATATGTCACCATTTCTTACTTTTAGGCAGCATCTAGTAAGTATAATTCCATTTTCACTAAGTTTAGCTTTTCAGTTTCCACATATCAGTGTAATCATATGGTGTATGTCTTTTTTGCACCTAGTCTGTGCCACTTACAAATGTATCGCACTGTGTATTGAGTAGTATTTGACTGAGTATGTATATCATAGTTTTAGCAATAGGAAATAAGCTCTTCATATAATCAAAAAAAAAGTTTTGAGTAACTTCTCTGAGCCGACCGCTCTTCTTGGTCCTTAGTGTCACCTATGAGAGAGTAAAATAGATTCTCATCACCACTCTTGATTAACTTGCCCTCTTCCTATATGATTTCAAAACTTTTGCTGGAGTAACAGGGAGAGTGAGCCCTCCTCTCCTTGTGTGTGGAGCTGACCGCCTTTCGCACAGCGATCCTGGCTGCCCCGCCTCTTGCTGCTCTTCTGAGGAAGGTTATTTGGATATTTGGTGAGTTTGGGAGAAGCAACTGGATCTGGTGTTCGTTCTCACCTTCAGCCAGGCGCGCCTGTGGGGCTCCAGTGCTGCTCTGCAATAGTGCAGCGCCAACCACGGAGGGGGACACTCTGGTCCAGAAGAAGGGGTCGGGGTGAGCGGACCCGGGTACACACCGAGTCCGTTTTCAATACGGAAAATATTACTTTGCTGAGCTCTTTTCACAATCTAGACTTTTATCAGAATGATGATGACTTTCAGTTTCTGTGTTCTTTGCTCGTGTGTTAGAATGAAAGAGAATCGTGAATGGGAGTTTAACAGTCACAGAGTCCTGTTTCTCTTTCGTGCTGAACAAAACAGTAGCTTCCTAGTGTTGGTATATGTTCTTCTGGTCTGTTTTTTTAAAAACTATTTTTATGCTTAACAATAGAAGTATTATGTATTTTTAAAAAAACTTTGACGCACTTAGTTTAATGGATCCATATTTGGAATAGATAATGATTACATTCATTTTGAGGAGATTGTACATATCTCATCTTAATTCTTTTTTGTTGTTGTTATCCCTTTCACTTGCCATCCCTCCCTGTTCCTCCAACTCTTGTTCCCTTTCTGTGTTCCACATGACATGTATTATTCTGTAGCCTGTTTTTCCCACCGAATTTTAAGTTCTAGAATTCTATCCCTACTGGTCTGTATACATTTTATTTCAAATTATTGTGTAATATCATATCATGTGACTACGATGTAAATGTTTGCAGTAGAATTTCTTTTGCTAATTTTCCTTTGCAAATAAGTCTTCCTTATTTGCACTAGTTTCACCTGCTCTGTTGTGCCAGTGCCCACTCTGAGCCTTTGCAACATGCTCGGTTTTCTGCTAGGTGTGTCCCTCTCCTCATCCCCTACCTCTATGCCTATTGCCTGCTCAAAACTGCAATACTTAGGAATCAGCCCAGACATTTCTTCCCCCTTCACAATGTATTCTCAAATCCCCTTCATGCCTTCTCTTTCCCAGGTTGCTGTAAGGGTCTCTATTTCAAGATTTAGATTTTAAAGAGTTTCATAAACTTGATTAAGTTCTATTCAACAGGAAATGTGTGAGGAACACCTTGTACATTTTTGCATTAGATCTTATAAAAATTAAACTTCTTTTTTTTCATAGTAGATCTGTTTCTCCAAGACTAGATTTGAAAATTAATTGTTAATGAAGCCAAATATGCATTTCATATTTCTGTTTTTACCCACTGGACTGAATAATGTCTGATTAGAATAGAAAATGCCTACTGTTGAAAACTGTGGGTAGTATCAGTGCTGGAGGACAAGTTAAATTTGTGTTTTCTGAATTAGTAAGTAGACGGCTCCCTTTGTTTCATCAGAGTTACTGCTTTGCAAATGTGTTTTCTTCTTTTGCTATGATGACTGTATTCTAGTTTAAATTATTCAAGATGAGACTTTATACTATAGTTTATAATTTGAATAATATGAGTCCTTAGTGACTTTTTTTTCCCAGTAAATCTTTGCTAAAGAGTACTCAATATCTTTGGATTTCAGTGAAGATTTCCAGAATTAGGAGAAGATTAAATGTTTTTTTAGCATATACCATATATAGCAAGTTCAGTTTTGAGGGATACAATCTCTATGCATAGTCTAGGAAATTTTTGTTTTATTTTATCCTTTTTTATTCAGGAAAAAGATATTTTGTTTCTGATGCACATGGTGTTTTGTGGTTAACACTCATTAGGGTTAATGGGAGCAAGATGCAAAAATCTCTCCTGCTTTGTGAACAGTACAGGACCAGTAATGTTTCCAGAAGGAATACTTTGAAATATTCATAAATCATTTATTTCAGCTGGATAGGAAAAAAACTAAAAGGGAAAAAAAACTCCTACCTTTAATAAAACATTGCCCTTATTATGCTATTTTGGTATTTTATTTATTCAAGTATTAAATATAATAGATTTACATTATATATATATTTTGCTTAGAAGGACATGCATTGGCATTGCACTGTCCTAGGTTTGTGTAGAAATCTTTCTTACCTTGGGATTAAGCTATTGGTCCTAATATAAAAAAAGAAGCAGAGAAAGCTTGTGTTTATTTAACTTTCAGTGTTAGGAGTGTTTAAAATTATAAAATAAAAATTTCTGATGGAGAAAAATAATTCTTTAAAGAAAAAAACCTACTTGCAGAACAACTATGCATTAAAATTATTTTATAGTATTCTCTTTCTGTGCTTATATATTAAATCTTAGAATTTGGTTGAAATTTTGGAGATACATTAAAATTTATCAAACAAGTTTAAAATACTATAGAGTTATTTTTTAAATCTCCAAGTAAAGTGTAATTTTTGGAAAACTATATATTAGTATAGTTTATAAAATGAATAACTTTATAAATTCTAACAAAATATTACTTCTGCTCAGCTTTTTAAATAATACTTGTAGCATTCTGATAGTCTTTAAAAGGTAGAACACATTTAAAAGCTAATGTTTATGTCTTGAGTAATATATGCTACTCTTCTTGAAGACATGTTAAAATGTCAAACGTCTACATTCTCCACAAGTAAATAACACATTATATGGCTACATTATGACCAGATTATATCTATTAGTTACTGCTGTGCACCATGTAAATCTCTAGGTTCCCCTGGGAAATGAGAAAATCATTTCAGACTTCAATAACTAACAATCAGTTATTGCTCTGGGCAATAATAAAGCTGAATGCAAATTACCTAAAGTGAAGTTAGCAGTGTAACAAATGAAATACAGATATTTTCCCCCTCTCTTAAAATAAATGTAGCATCTCTTTATCCCACACTTCTCTGTCTTCCAATAGGGTTTTCCAAACTGTGCATTATCTGAACAGATTATTTGAGATTTAGAACATGTGGTTAAAACTTTTAAATTAGATTGTGTAATATCATTTACTTACTTACTTGATGCTCAAAAATCATCAACAATAGAAAATACCGCCAATAGCAAACAAAAATATCAAACCCACAAAACTGCAAAGTAGAAAACACTTATTTAAAAGATTTATTGGATGCTTGTATCTTTGCAAATACTAAACTTTCTTAATGAAAATATTAAAAGTTTTTTTCAGATTCTTTGTTCATATAGTAAAATGGCCAGCATGAAAAATGATAAAAAATCACCTTTCAAGTTTGCTGTAGTGGGCTTGCATGTGTATCATTATACCACATTATTAAGTGTTTATTGAAATGAATACTAAAGAGAAAGAAATAGTGTGCAATAAAGGCCAGCTAACAAATTTCACTCTTAGAATTTTTTTTCTGTAACATTATTTACTTATCCAAAATTGATTTCTAACTCACTATTTGCATATATTTTCTATTTGTCACAACAGAACACAATTATACTGAAACAGATTTCCCAGTAGAAAGTTAATCCTGCTGTTCCACATTTTGTTTAACCATTTTTTATGTATAATTGTAGTCTGTGTTCTGGCATAGACCTCTCCTGAAACAGTGGATTTTCTGGCAATTTGGCTGTTAGCATACATTTGATGGTGAATATAGCCTTTCATTAGCTCCGTATTCAAATAGCACTGCCAAAGTATTTTTCATGTTCTTTACTCATTTCTGTTTATAATAAATCCTTGGTAGCTTGAAGCTGACATCTGTTTTCTGGAGTAATCCTTTCTTTTTCCTCTGTATGGATACACACTGACTTATTATTGTAGGGTTGTTTTATTAGAGTTGGGCTGCTAACAATTATTATTATTATTTTTTTAATGAATTGTTTTGTGGTGAAAAACATAGGGAAGCTGCATGAATAATGTTACCAAAGGATATGTAAAAATTGGCACCTACAAATATTGGCAGCATCTGCTTAACCACATATTTGCATTCTATAGTTTTATTGCACATTGAGTAATTTGAGAATGCTTCTATTTCATGGGCTATGCTATAAAATGCTTGTATCAGAGTAAAACCATTATTTAATTTATCTAAAAACCGTATTACAATTATTTTATCTCATTCAAGTGTATCCTTTTTGTCTCTTCTTCCCAACTTTCCATCCGTGTTATTTCCATTAGCAAATTTTGACCACACACCGTGTCTTCGGTTCGTGAGTCGCATCCTTAATCCCCAGAAGCCCTTCATCTGATAAGAAAGAGATGCCCAACAGACGATGCCAATTACTTTTTAATTGGGTGAGAATCAATCCAAAGAGTTAAAGTGTTTTTTAATAAATCTTTGTAAAATGAGCATATTTACCATGAACAGTGTAAAAATATCAAAGATTTTGAGAATTGTCTTCCTCTATAGTATCAGCTGAGTGATTAAAAGCTCTCCTAAATGTTAAAGTCTTAAAATCTTTTTACATATCCCAGATAATTTTTAATTAATTAAGTTTATTGGTACATTCTAGATATACATAATGATCATATTCGTCATAGGAAATTTGTATTTGTACATGATGTATCTTGATTCTTTTTTTTCCATTCCCATCTCCTCCCTTCATTCCTATTCTCCTCCTTATTTGCAAAAGATTCAGCAAAACCAGTTTAGTTGATCGCTCTTGTATAAGAAGTTACATTTTTTGGACACTCTTTTCATTATGTGCATGTGCACACACACAAACACATAAATCTAGTCCATTAGTGGTTTTCAGATTTGTCATGCATTAGAGTCACTTCGAATGCCTCCTGAACAGAGCACACATTTTCTTTTTCTAATTCAGTAGCTTTGGGGATTTCTACCAAGTTCTCAAGTGAGACTGGGGCAGCTAGGACTATACACTGTGAGACTTGCTGCATGTATAAGAAGGACTATTTCATAACCTTTGAGGGTTTAATAAAGAAAGAAAATCTACTGACCAATGCTATTGGTGTTCAAGATATAAACAGGTACATCACATTTTCAGGAGGTGGCAAATTGTGCTTCTTTACTATGTGTCTTGTATTAATGGACAGTTCTGGACAAGATGTAAAATAAATCTAAATTTTGATCAAAATTAAAGAATTTTCAGAAATTAAAGGTAAGCATTTCATTAATTTGTATAGTTCAGTTTTCCACAGCCATTTCTGAGGGTCAATTGTGATTGTGATGTGCATATAAAATGTACCAATAAAACCAATTTAAAAATATCTTTGTTTAGGTGCAGTGCTCTGAAATAGAACTTCCTGGCATGAGAGCACAGACTCTAAAAAGATGAGCATTTTGTAGATTTAATGAAAACATTTGCAAACTGTGAGGCTGGAAGAGTCAAGAAGTGATGGATAAGAAAAAAGAAAGAAGTCATGACTATCCATAATGGAATTTTAAAGTTTTTTCAATTTTAATTTTTTATTAGTATATGTTTGCAGCAATAGTGATTATATATCTTTTGGGTGAATTGATATATGTAGACAACAAATAGTTCTTTCATATCCCTCTTATTTTTCTATCTCTTGGTACCCTATGATTTGCAAAAGAGCCATCTCTTTTTCTTTGAAAAGTGTCTATTTATTTCTGGTGCCCATTTTTAAACTGAGTCTTTAAATTTAGGGGAGCTAGTTTTTTAAGCTCTTTATGTATTCTAGCTAGTAGCCCTTTATCTGAGAAACAGTTGGTAAAAAAATCTTCCCCATATTATTGGTTGTCTTTTTGCTCTGCCAGTAGTTTCTTTTGCTGTGCAGAAGGTTTTTTTTTTTGAGATGGGGTCTCACTTTGTAGGATGGTCCTGAGTTCAGCCTTGAACTCAGCAAACCTCCTGCCCCTGCCTCTGGTGTGCTGGGATTACAGGCATGAGCCACCATGCAGAGGGCTGTGGTATATGGTACTAATTGCTGGTGGGCATGAGTCACCATGCCCAGCATTGTTGTATGTGGTTACTGCGGACTGAACCTGAGCCCCTGCACTTGCAAGGCAGGAGCCAGAACCACTGAGCCAAATCCCTGGCCCTTTGCAGAAGCTTTTTAATAGGATGATTTCTCATTTGTTGATTTTTCTGCTAGTTCTCATGCCATAGGGGTTTTGTTCAGATAATAAAAAGGCATTCCTTGCTCATGGGTAAGAAGAACAAACATCGTCAAAATGGTTATACTGCCACAACTACTATATAGTAATCCCAGTTGAAATAGCAACACCACACTTCACAGATCAAGAAAAAATAATACAAAGATTCATCTGGAACCACAAAAGACCTACAATAGCAAAAGCATTTCAAGCAACAAGGACATGGTGGGGATATCACAACCCCCAACTTGAAACCATATTTCAAAACCACAGTGATAAAAGCTGTATGGTACTTGCAAAGCAACAGACCCTAGGACCAGTAGAGTTGACTAGAAGACATAGAAAAAACTCCGGATACACTAAGCCACCTTATCATTGACAAAGGAACCAAACATCCTCAATGGAGGAAAGACAGCTTCTTCAACAAATGGTGCTGGCAAAACGGCTTTAACCTGCCAAAGGCTAATGCTAGACCTATCTCTCACCATGTACTAAACCAGAATCAAAGTGGATTAGAGACTTAAACATTAAATCAGAAATATGAAACCTATTAGAAAACAGGTTAGGTAAAACTCTTGGAGTCATTGCAGAGGAAAAGACTTTATGTCATGTTGTTTTTGTAGGGACAATGTCTGCTATTGTTTTAAGAACAGGCATTAAAAATTGTCTTTTCAAATCAATAAAATCTAAAGAAATTATTTTTATTGAGACATGAATAAAAATAGCTTTCAAAGGTGCTTCTCTAGTTATGTAATTACCTAAAACCTACTTTATGTCATATAGACTTATCTTTTTCACCAGTTTTGTTTTTTTATAGTCTTTGATGAGCTATATCATCTATACACTTGACACTACTGATTTAATTTAATTTTCTGCTTTTTTCTCTGTGCTAACACTAATTCCTGAAGAATTCCTCAACCTCCTACAGCAAACTATTTTACTATCTTAGTATGTGTTTGCAGTATTCAATGAGTATATTCATCATGGACAGTTGATACATGCACACAATATGTCTTACTTTTTAAAAATTGCTTTACTCCCTATTTTGTTTGCCAAATTCTTTCTTAACATGAATATAAGTCTCTATGCTAATGTTTAAAACCTTTATTTTTTCTTCTATTTTTATGGCAATTTTTAAAATTAATAGAAATAATTAAAATATTGATAGAAAATTAAATATGTACCAATAATAAGTTGGCTAAATATCTAGTATTTGATTCTATAATATAACCATTAATCATTTGTCCTAGAAATGCCTATTGAAGGATCAGTAAGGGCAGGACAGTATTGTGCCTTTCTATAAAATTAAAATAAGATTAAGTTAAAGTTGCAGTTTGTTGAAGCCGTTGAAGAACATTTTGGTCTTGGGGATAAGTGAGCTATTACATTTTGTCATTTACATTGATATTAGCTCATATTATCAAAAATTTGTTTTTCATATTAATCATATAAACATTTTGATGTAAATATTTGGAAAATCAATACAGTAATGGGTAGACAGGCTTAACCACTATGATGACATTTCTAGACTTCCTTTTGTCTCATGTTTCAAGTGTTGGTCTTACTGTTTGAAATCTTTTTTTTTTTAATTGAAATCTTTATTGGTACATTACATATACATATCATGATTGCATTCCATAATGGGAATTTGTACCAATACAAGACACAACTTAATTTTCATTTTTTCCCATAGCCCTACCCACCCTCCCACCCCCCCATCTACATAAAATTCATTTCCTTTCTTTTTTTTATAATCTCATTATTTTTCCCCCTTCACCCTATTTGACTTTGACTATTTTCTATTTTACAATATATAACATACAATTCTAGAAATCATTTGCATCTTTATTTTCTCATACCAGAGAAAAGATGCGATATTTACCTATCTGTGACCTATTTATTTCACTTATGAGGATATCCTCAAGATATATCCATATAAGTATAAATGATTCAAACTTATCATTTTTTATGGCAGAGTAATACTCCATTCTGTAGAAGAACCACAGATTTTTTATTCAGTCTCCAGTTGATGGACATTTGGGTTGTTTCCAAGATGTAGCAATCACAAATTGGGCTGCTATAAACATGGATGCACATATGTCACTGTGATATAAGTCTTTTAATTCTTGTGTGTATATACCTAGCAGGGCAATGGCCGGGTCAAATGGGACCATCAATCCTAGATTTCTGAGGATTCTCCAAACTGATCTCCACAGGGGTTGTACGAGTCTACAGTCCCACCAACAGTGGAGAAGGGTTCCTTCTTCTCCACAGCCTTGCCAACATTTGCCGTTGGCTGATTCTGAATTGGCAGCCATTCTATGTGGAGTGAGATGAAATCTCAATGTTGTTTTCATCTGCATCTCTCGAATGACTAATGATGTTGAGCATTTCTTCATATGCTTCTTAGCTGCTCTTACTTCTTCCTCTGAAAAATCTCTATTCATTTCAGATGCCCATTTTTGAATTGGGTCATTAAATTTGGGTGGGCTGATTATTTTGAGCTCTTTATATATTCTAGATAGTAGCCCTTTATCTGAGGAACAGCTGGTAAAAATTTTTTCCTACATTGTTGGTTGCCTGTTTGCACTGTTGGTGGTTTCCTTTGCTGTGCAGAAGCTTTTTAAAAGAACGAAGTCCCATTTGTTGATTTCCTCAGCCATTTCCTGTGCTATAGAAGTTTTGTTCATGAAGTCTTTCCCTAAGCCAGTGTCTTCAAGAGTTTTACCTAACCTGTTTTGCAGTAGGTTTAGAGTGTCTGTTTTAATATTTAGGTATCTTATCCACTTGATTTTAGCTTGGTACACGGTGAAAGAGTTAGATCTAGTTTTAGCCTTTGGCAAGTTAAAGCCCAGTTTTTCCAGCACCATTTGTTAAAGAGGCTATCTTTCCTCCATTGAGGATTTTTGGCCCCTTGGTCAAAGATGAGGTGGCTCAGTGTATCTGGAGTAGTTTCTGGATCTTCTAGTCTACTACATTGATCCTCAGGTCTGTTACTTTGCCAGTACCACGCAGTTTTTATCACAGTGCCTTTATAGTATAGTTTCAGGTTTGGAGTTGTGATACCCCCCCACCATGTCCCTGTTGCTTAGAACTGCTTTGGCTATTCTAGGTCTTTTGTGGTTCCAGATGAAAGTTTGAATTTTTTTCTCTAGATCTGTGAAATATGCTGTTGGGATTTGAATCGGGATTGTGTTGAATGTGTAGAGTAGTTTTGGGAGTACAGCCATTTTGACAATATTGGTTCTTCCTACCCAGGAGCAAGGTATGTCTTTCCATTTTTGGATATCATCTTCTATCTCCTTTTTCAGAGTGCTATAGTGTTCAGAGTAGAGGTCTTTCACCTCCTTTGTTAGATTGATTCCTACGTATTTTATTTTTTGGGGTGCTATTGTGAAAGAAACTGACTCTCCAATTTCCATCTCAGTGGGTCTACTGTTTGTGTATACAAAGGCTATTGATTTTTGAACGTTGACCTTGTAACCAGCTATGCGGCTAAAATTGGCAATTAGGTCCAGCAGTTTTTTAATTGAGTTTTTAGGATCCTCTAGATAGAGTATCATGTCATCAGCAAATAATGACCATTTAACTTCTTCTTTTCCAATCTTTATTCCCTTTATTTCTTTCTCTTGCCTAATTGCTATGGCTAATATTTCCAGAACTATATTGAACAGAAGTGGTGAAAGAGGACACCCTTGTCTTGTTCCTGAGCTTAGTGTGAAAGGTTTCAATTTTTGACCATTTAGTATGATACTGGCTGAAGGTTTCTCGTAGATAGCTTTTATTAGCTTGAGATAGAGACCATCTATTCCGATCTTCTGTAGAGTTTTGAACATAAATGGGTGTTGTACTTTGTCAAACGCTTTTTCTGCATTAATTGAGATGACCAAATGATTTTTGTCCTTAAGCCTGTTAATATAGTGTATAACATTGGTTGATTTATGTATATTGAACCATCCTTGCATCCCTGGGATGAATCCAACTTGGTCAGGGTGTATAATCTTTTTGATAATTTTCTGTATTCTGTTTGCCAGGATCTTATTGAGGATTTTTGCATCGATATTCATTAGAGATATTGGCCTATAGTTCTCTTTTTTGGTTGGGTCTTTCTCTGCTTTTGGAATCAGGGTAATGGTTGCTTCCAGGAATGAGTTTGGGAGTACTGCTTCCTTTTCAATTTCATTGAAGAGTTTGAGAAGTAGAGGCACTAACTCTTCTTTAAAAGTTTTATAGAATTCAGCAGTAAAACCGTCAGGTCCAGGGCTTTTCTTTGTTGGCAAGTTTTTAATTACATTTTCAATTTCACAGATTGTTATTGCGGCATTTAACATTTCTATATCTTCTTTATTCAGCTTTGGGAGTTCATATGTGTCTAGAAATCTATCCATTTCTTCTACATTTTCCATTTTATTGCAGTATAAATTTTCAAAATAGGTGTTTATTATCCTCTGGACTTCCTCTGAGTCGGTAGTAATTTTTGTGGGGTGAAATACTCTGTAGGCATCTATTAAGTCCATTTGCTGAAGAGTCTGGTTGAGCTCAAGGATTTCCTTAGTGACTTTTTGTCCAGTCGATCTGTCTCTTTGTGACAGTGGAACCACAGCTGTTTTTATCCAGTCCTCATTCCTAATAGCATAGATATGAGCCTTTTCCTTCCTTTCTTTAATGAGGTTGGCTAAGGGTCTATCAATTTTGTTTATCCTCTCAAAGAACCAACTTTTGGATTCATTGATTTTTTGAACCATTCTCTTGGTTTCTATTGCATTAATTTCTGCCCTGATCCTTATAATTTCTTGCCTAGTGCGAGCTTTGGGTTTG
>PVIR01001009.1:0-140295 GCA_004026965.1 Petromus typicus
CTGAGTTATTTGGCAGAAAAGGATGGATAGAGCAACTGTAACTCAGCAGTGTTGTCTAGTTGAAGGAGTGAGTATTTGCAAAGGGTTTAAGGCATTGAGCATGTACAGATATTCATCATCCCTTGCATTGGTGATGACGATGATGGTGGTGATGCTGGTGATAATGGCAGTGTTAGTTTGGTTGGTGATGATGGTGGTGGTAATAGTGATGACAATTGTGGATGTGATTGCATTAGTTCTCCTGATGGTAATGATTATGAAGACATTGATGGTTGTGTTGGGTTGATGGGCTGGTAGTGATGGTTGCAGTGTTTGTGGACTATGATGATAGTGATGGCAATGGGAGGTAGAAGAAACTTGTAGATTAATATAGGGAATGACTTTAAATTCTAAAGTGCAAATTAAACCAGATTTTCAACTGAAGATTGGTAAATTCAGAGTTCTGTATTATTCAAGCTACATCTTTCACTGAGCTCGTGTTTGGTGTTACCCCACATATTACAGAATAGGGCAGTTAGAACTACTTAAAGGAAATTCATAGCATGGAGAGAAATAGCATTGCACTATTGGCTCTATCTTCTCTCTTTCTCCTCTGTACTTCATACTTCCATCTAGTATTCCTGGTATGGATCACTTTCTCTCACCATGGATAAGCCTTTGATGAAACCCGTACTTGCAATTAGTGTCAACATTGGGCTGAGCTAAATGCACATTTGTAGCAGTCACAGTTCTTGTGAATGGTATACCCTTATTTTATTCACACCAGGCAGAAATAAGCCACATCCTGAGATCTGTCGTCTAAGTTTTTGCCCTCCAGAATATAATAAATTAAACACAGTATGAAATTCAAAAGGGTTATATTGAGACATATACTATTTGAAGGTTTAATTCATTTTTCTAGTGTATAAGACACAAGGCTATTAAATTTTTAAAGCAGTGATCTCCTAAACTCTCTACTTTATGAGGCCTTTCTTCATAAAGATAAATGGTTTCCTTGCCAAATCAAATGCAGATTTGAAACAAATTAAGTTAATGTTCAATGGTACAAGGTAGAATGGATGGGGGAACTGTTTTATTTTGCATTGTAATAAGCATACACACCTAAATCAATAGCTGTGGAAAAAAGGCAATAATATCACGTAACTGCAGGAAATGAAATATAGTGGTTGGGTGGGGAGAACAGGCTGCAAAAAGAAAGGGTTTGTATTGGAATAATGACATTTCATTAAACAGGGAAGGAGTAGTATTGAAGAGACATCCATAGCAGTAAATTCTATTTCTTATAATAACACTTGAGGCGAGTTAAATTTGGCTGGGTATTGTGATAAAAGATAATGCTGCCATCCTTTCGTACATTGTGCTATAATTTTATGTTTAAAGAAATCCAAGATATTAAAGAGGCAGTGTATGTTTCAGAGCGTGTTCTCATTCTCTTAATCTTTTGCTGATTTGGGTCAAGGTCTTATAATCGGTCTGGAAGTCAGTGCTTCAGAAAGGAAGACAGTCCTCATTTGTTTGTAGTCTTTGGTTCCTGCTGTCATTGTTCTTCTTTTACTGGCCCTTAAATGAAAGTCAACAGGTTTCCTTGATTTTTTTTTATTTTTGTTTTTAGTGGAGGACAGAGTAGAGCCAAAAGTGTTTGATATTAAGAAAAGGGTATTTGACAACTGTTAATAGAGATTCCTTAATAGAGTTGCTGTTTCTGGATCTACATCAATCTATCAGTAGTCTAATAAGTAACTATCTAGGAGGCAACCTAAGACATTCATCACCTTGGCCAGAATAGGTTGTGGGTGGGCTAGGTGTGGGGGCTGACTCAGGAATATTACCGACTGAAAATCATTTTGATGAAGTAATTGCTGTCTTCTCAAGATAACTGTGGAGACCAAGGATTACTCTTCCTTCCCTTTGGGCACAACTTCAAGTGAATAGAAACATCCTATTTGAAATCAACCCGCAGGTTCTGAAGAGCAAAACAGAACCTGTTTTTTTTCTCCCTGTGTCTCCTTTTCTTGTCATTAGCAGAGGAAACAGAAGCCCCTTCTCCTTTTGGTACCTGCAGTCTCCCTGAAGTATGTCCTACAGAACCAGGAAGATCCAGATACTGCACAAATCACCTCTTGTAGAAAGCCCTTTCTGCTCCTCTAGAGACCTTCAGTCTCCAAGGCAGGATTCCACATCATGTCACTTTACCTTAATGAATCTGCCATATGGTGGGAAGCAAACACCACAGATGTTAAACATGCAGGACCAGAAGACAGTATCCAATTACAAAATAGCACCCATGACCTTCAGGAGCTCTGCAACCTTGGACAATTCCCATTCTCTTTACCTATGTGGCCTATGCCTCAGGCATTCTAGGATGAGAAGATGGACAGAAGGCAATCAGCACAGTGTCTGACATGTTGACTGCATGACAATTGTTCAATATTAGCTATTTTTAGCATCATTATTGTCATTATTTAGAACCCTATGAAACATCCTTCTCCTCACTTTATATTTAAGAAACATGAACTGAATGGTACAAATAGCACATAGAAAGTTTTCAACAAAATATATTTCTTTACGTTCTTCCTTACTCCCTTCTCATTATGAACCCAGGGCTTTGAAGTATTTTATGAACAAGATAGATCCCTTTCCCAGGGTGATGGCTAACACAGGTGTGCTGTAAAATAAGAAAGGAGTGTCAAGTTTGTTTATTTAATGCATAAATCTATAAATCTGTTTCAAGTGTCTCGAGCCCTAACAGGTACCTGAATGCTCTCGGCAACCCAACCTCCCAGAGTAAGCTCATCTACCAAATGCTATCTAAATGACTAAGAAGTGCTACACAAACTTTAATTAAAGAGCTCTGTGCAGACAAATGAGCCTATCAGATAAACCCAGTACAGTGAATCACCCACCAAGTACAGCTCCTAGAATTCAGCTGCATGGTGATTCTGGGACCCTATATACCAAGTCACTCCTCCTCTCCTTGCCCTGGAGAATGACATAAAATTCCCATTATGGAAGTGGTGGGAGGAGCCATGGAGAAGGAGCAGGATGCATATAGTAGGTGTCTGACAGCAGCAAGCACAGAAGAAAGTGTTCTGCCCAGTCCCTGAGGTTGAGCCAGGCATGGTATGCAGGTTCCAGAACAGGCACAGAGTGAGAACGGCATGTGGTTCCCACACATCAGGCTTTGAGACTCACATCTGTGGGAACATGTCGGTCTTCACTAATCGTGCAGTGGCATGTAACTACAGAGGATATAGGCAGAATGAGCGGTATATAGAGACATTTACCCTTGCTTGTCTGCTGGCTTGCAGGAGTGAAGACTTCCTTATTCACCTGAGTCAGGTGCAGCCTGGCTCTGCACCTGGATGAGTCACTCCAAAGTCTTTGTGCCTGCCCAATCACTGTCTTCTCTGCATATTAAATACTTTGTATGTAGACTCTGTTCTGCTTGGTCTCTAGAAATAGATCCAGCAGTTTCCTAGCCACGTGACCTTAGGAAAACATCTTGGTCTCTTGATCATTGGTTTCCTTATTGATTGGATTGGAACCATAATCACCATGATCTGAGAATTAAATTGGGCAAAATGTGCAAGACTTGGTATTGTGCCAGGCAAATGAGTTTTAAGAATGCTATTTTTTGTTACTAAATAAAGACTGGTTCAGAAGTGTGCATGAGGCAAATTCAGCCCATATGGGCAGCTGAGCAGATCACTTCTGTCACTATGAATACCAGAAACTTTTGCAGTGGACACAAGACTCACTGCCATCTCTTAAGGTAGGTGCAGAGCCTGGGATTCACATCTGGACCCCAGCCAGCAGCTTCATCCTGTCTATCCCAGGCCTTAGAGGTGTCTGTACTTTTGAGCTCACAACTCCTCCACCTACAAAGCCAGTGGTGGCTTTCGAAGTGGAATCCATCTGAGTCTTCTGTCTCTTTCATTCATGTAGGAAAGCCCACATGATGACATTAGAATGAGCCAGATAATGTAGACTAATCTCCCTATTTTGAGACTCTTAATCAGATCTGCAGGCTTCTAATTGCTAGGTTAGGCCACACTTCCATGGTTCCCATACCTTCTGGCATGAGCACCACGAGAGAGGTAATGGCTCCTGAGAGTTGTACAGAAGAGCAGAGTGAGTCCCTGCAGGCTTTGGCCAGTGGTGGCTTTCTGAGCACACTTGTAGGGAAGCATGGAGGCAACATTTCTGTCTGTACTTATCATCACACATTTCGTAAAGGGCCATCTCTGCTTCAGGTCAGAAGTGATCATTGTAGTGGTCACTGCTCTTCATCAAAAGTCCTCAGTAAGTCCCTCAGTGTTGCAAAAAGTGTGGCTATGTGAACATAACCCAGTGAAGTGTTATTACTATCCTACTCAGGAGCCTGGGGCTCTTATGCTGCACATCAGAGATATGGATCTGAGTCTGTCTGGCTTGGAAAAGTAGACTACTTCCCATTCATTGGACCATAGGTTCCTAGGAAGGAATTCTCCAAGAACAGGGATATTCATCCATAGTTTTGGCTTCCCATCCAGATGTATACAGATGCAAAGTGAGTGGCTGGCATGTACTTTTAGTTTGAACATGAGCTCAAGGGGGAGGTCTGGGCTACCAAGAGCTCAGAGTAATCTGGTCTCTTTTGCTTCCCCTGAAGAAACAAACTCTTGGATAAGAAAGGATTTCCCCTCCCATCTAACATCAAAAGGTTCCTGTCAGGGGCTCCCTGGGCTAGGACGCGGTCAGCACAGAGTATTAGTCAAACACTTCACCCTGTGCTTGTCAGGGGTGGCTGTGTCTTTGAGGAAGCTTCATTCCTTGGACTTAATTAAAACCTAGTCCCTTCTTTTATTCAATTTATGAGGCCTAGCCTGCAGGATTAAGCGATTATAGACAAAAAGCCCCATTTGTGAAACACTCCTAAACTCAAGCTGTTATGCAGCTTACTTGTACTCCATTAAATTAATAAGGAATGAATCGGCTGATCCATTATGAATAAAGCAGTGGGGAGTCTTTGCCCGGTTCGTACTTTCTGCTCCCTCCTTGGAGAACATTTGTGTAAAATGATTATGTTCATATTCATTCAATTGGAATTCTCTAAAAGTGGAATGCATAAATTACTCTAAAGACACAGAGTTTATCTTAAACACTAACTATGAAGGGTGAATTAATAAGACTATTATAAAACCATTAGCATTCAGTGTATTTACCTACAACTGCAGTATACCTCAACAAAATCCAACCTTCAATTGCCATTTGTATTGGGTGATCAAGCTACTTTATTTTAGCTCACAGTTCATTTAAACTTATAACACACTCTTGAATATCTAATTTTTCTACTAACTTCTTTTTTTAAAGGAAGTTTAAAGGAAGTTTACTTTTATTATTACCTATTGAAACCACAAATCTCTATCCAGAAATTATTATGATTATTATATTCAGGTGTTTCTAAATATAGGTGGTTTATGAGCTAGGAACCAAGAGACAGGCCCTTAAACCAGAAGAGTCACAGGGGGCCCCAAAAAGTCAGGTACTGAAAGAGTATAGGGACCACAAATGACAAGGAAGGCAAGGAGTCAGGGATTTTTAACTGATTACAGGTGTGGGATGTTGAGATGTTAATATAGCTTCATTTAAATCAAACATCCATTTTCTCTAGAGTTTTCTGGTCTGAATACTCTTGATGCTTGAGCTGGATTATTCTTTCTGCTGAGGCCACCACTCATAGTGTCAGATGTTTAGAAATGTTCTTTCTTCTTCTGAATATCATGAAAAACTCTAAGGAGATGGAGGCAAAAACAGCCCCAAAAGAAGAACTACTTCCTGAATCTGTTTCTAGAAAGGGTGGACATTTTTTAGGGTTTGGTTTTCTTCCTGTGAAACCATGAAAGGTGACCTTGAAAGGCTTCTGAGAACATCCACCTCCTGAGTATTGTGATGTGTAAACATGGTTGGTGATGGCTGCTTCTCTCTTTCCTTTGGTAGAGAAGATGCTCCAATCTGTTCTCTGAACCCACAGCCCTCTTTTTACACCCATCTCATTCTCTGCCTTGGTCACAGGGTGGTTTCCTGTTACACCTTTAGGAGGTAAGGTAGAAGCATTGGAAAAGAGCATCCACGTGTTTCCACACTACCTTCCCATCTGCATCTACCATCAAGTCCTCTGTCTCTTCTTGTTCTTGTGACTCAGAGCCATTTGCCTGATTCTCCATTCTATCTGTCAGCTGGTTGAATGCATGTGGGACATGGTTTTGAACCATGAAAAGATGTTATCCGTTCTCTATCAGGGTCTCCAACATGTGCACAAACACATGTGCTCACATCAACATATACAACTTCTAAGTGAGTCCTGCCTGGAAGACCCATAACATGGAATGCTAATGTTTATAATTGAGCTGCCTCAATTAGGCAAGGGTAAATTCTCTTTCTTTTACAACAACAAAATCCATATTGCCACCAAGATGACATGCTTCAATTTTATTCCTGTGCTCTAGGTTAGACATGGCCATCAAACATATTAATGGAGAGGGTGGGTGTGTGGTGCAGATGTAGATGAGAGATGGACTGGAAACTGGGGATTTCACTTTTTCTGCTTACACAAGACTGGGAATTTGGTCTCTTAACAGAGGTACTGTCCTTGTTTGGATAGAGAGTTGAGATGGAAAGAAGAGATGGTAACAGGCTCAATAGAAGGTATCTCCTAAGATAAGAGATAAAAGCATATGTGTCTGTGGCCTGCAACTCAAACCCATCTCTGTCATGCCAGTGTATACTGTTTTCTTGCACATTCAAATTGCTATGGTCACTGTAATCCATTTCAAACCAACTCTTTATTGTTAGGACTGAGCAATTATTAATCAAATACATTTAAAAATTCAGTTTGTACCCACAGTTCTGAGCTCTCGCGCTTGTATTTTTCCTTTCTCCTTACTAGAGTAGAAAGTACTTAGAGCATCAGTTAGTTTTTCATCTCTGACTTTTTTCTACTCCTGTCTGACTCAACTGCTCTCATGCTTTGCATATTAGCCAAGTTTTAAAATGGAAGAGAAAGGAAGCTAGATAGCTGGATAATCAGCTACATGAACCAGTCACTGTTGACTAATTGGCAAAATATAGTAGTGGACATCCGCAGCAGCAGCAGAATAATATGTCCATGGCAGCTGCTTGCTGAGGTAACGGGGAGTTTTGCCACCAACAGGACAGCTCAGAGTCTTGTTGTATACCTTTATGCAGATATCTTAAAATCTGAGTTTCAGTTTCCTTATCTGCCTAAAAATTTTACAATCCATGCCCATTAGTGCTTAGTGGGGATAAAGTGAGATAACTGGTTGCATGGCATGATACTCAGGTCACTTACTAAAATGCCTATTCTGTGATCCTTGCACACTCTTTAAATATGTAACTAAATTCAAGAAGGCTGTCTCTTCCGTGAGGCCCCCAAACTCCTTATCCCCAGCCTAGTGGGAGGATTAATGAATTCTTTCTCAAAAGAACTTACATGTACATATGGAATTGGCAAAAGTCTGGCTCTTTGGCCTCATTCCAAGCAAAACTAATCATCAGAAACTTCATGCAGATTTACGATTACTCTTTCTATAACAGGTTAGGCCCAAGCTGCTGAGACAGAATTAAAAGGGGCTGCTGCCAGCAGTGAGGGCTCTGGGCTTCACAAAGAAGCATTTTCTAGTATAGCACCTTCTGTGGACACTCTTGCTCAGGTTGGCTGTAAATTAATGTCAGATGTAATAACAGCCTAATTCTTCTTTCCTAAGATTGTTGTGATGGGGCCTTATAATGGAGCAATGTGCTTTCATTCGATATTAATAAACAGAGGCACGTGAGATCTCAATATAGCACGTTTGAGTCAAAACATAGTTTTTTGATGGCTGGCCTATTTCAAGTCAGATGTGTGTGTGGAGGTCTTTCTCATCATGAATGGAGTAGAAACAGCCTTGAGCTTTGATGAGGTGCCCTGCCATCTACCATCTATATCATCTGTGATGAGCTGTCTTCTTTCTCAGCAACTTCTCTTCTTTTTCAAAATAGTTGCTTCCAGTCAGAATGGAGGACGTCCTCAGCTGGAAGCCTATAGAAATATTTTGGTACTTGCTGGCTGTACCCCGCTAAGACATGTTAAATTTATTATCAATACTTAAAAACCTTGCACAATTAATATGAAACATGTAAATTTTGTTCGCATCTCTTAGATAACCAGAGTATCTGGCAGCAAGACATCTGCATTCCCAAATGGCAGCACGTGGGTAGAGCTGATTAGCAATTGTGTGGTCATGTGCTGGTCTTCCTGTTTGGTGCTGTGCCCAACACTCCCTTCTGTGACATGTAGATGCCATTATTCATTCACATCTTTTCTGGTTCTTGTGCATAGTTTGAAATCCCTTTGTTCTGAAAGTGTTTCTAGAATGATGTAGAGTTCTGATGACCAGTGTGTTGAGAATTATTGGGGCAAAATACTCTTACTTCAGTAAATGTTTTAGGGAGAAATATCTATTGTTTTTCTAACAAACTAAAGATTCTTTTGATTCCATTTTTTGAAAGACACATATATGCAGACCTTCAGTGGGAAAAGCACTTGCTAGAATACTCTGGGAATGGAATGATGAACATGGTAGTAAACATAGACTTGGTGGAATAAGCAGAGATAAATTATTGTTAATGAAATTATCATCTGGGGCAATCCCAAGGTAATAAATGATCAGAGATTTTTGAAAAAGAACCACTTAGGGGAAAACTACCTTAGACTAAGAGGCTGACACTGAAGCTGGGATGTGGTGATCTGGAGGAAGCCAGAGAAAAGTCAGAGGGACTGGACATCAGTGGAAACAGAGGCAGAGTGATGTGGAGATGGACGTGAGCTCTGGAGGGCAGTACTAAGAACCAAGCTTGATTTTCCAAAGTTTCTCAAAAACTCATTCCATGGATTGATGACTGCCTTCACGCTGCCCAGGTAGTCACTGCTCTGAGACCTGCAAGGACTTAATCCTATGCCTGCCCCCAACTTTTGTAGCTGCCTTCAGTGTCCATGGATCCTTTCCTTGACCCCATCCTCATATAGGTGGTACTGTAGCAGGGTGATATCACTAAGAATGTGATATGTAGATCGTTGTATTTTTTTTCTTTCAGATGTTGTGATTTAATCATTAGAGCAAAGAAAATGAATACTTCCTTGGCAAGGTTGTAAGAGCCAGATGCTATACCTTGCAATGTTAAAAAAGGTTTTACTGAAGTGAATAAACATGAGTTTCACAGATCAACACTCTACATACAGGTTGAGAGGTTTCAGACACTGAGCTCCTGGAGCACAGTATCCAGGTCAGTCAGCACAGCCAGGAGTCTAAGAACAGCCTTATACTCCCTTCCCGTCATCACCCTCATCCTGCCCAGGGTAGCCATTAGCTTAATTCTAAACCTATTGATCAAATTCTGTCTGATTTTGAGCCATGGTATGTACTGGCTTATTTTGTTTAGTGTTATCTTTGCAAGATGTTTATCTTGTTGCTTGTGGCTTTTTTTTTTTATCACACCGAAATGGTCCAGTAGGTGAATACAGTACCACGCATATTCTTCTTATAGATGGATATTGAATAATTCTAGATTACAGACTCCTGGTGTGCCAATGTATCTCTACATGTCTGTTCATATGCACATGTATGACACATTTCTTCATTCGTACATGTATACATAACTATTATTTGATCTGACCAAAAAGTTTCCAATTTATATGCCCTTTACATGCATTTATTTTCATTTCCATACTACCCTTTTGTTATTAATATTTCATCCTTTTATAGCAGATGCAGAAACAAGGGCTTGGATAGGTGTGGTCAGTATCTCAAGGTCACAGAACCAGCCAGGGACAGACTTTGGGCATGAATTTGGGTTTCTCCATCGCTCAGCTCTCCTCACCATGTGGCAAACCCTTATAGACTCCTTAGCTATGAGTGAGCTGCTTGTCCAAGAATCCTTCACTGCCACTTCTTCCATTGATGCTTTCCTGACCTGTCCAAGAGGGGCTGACTGTGAATGTCTTCTGCTCCCTGAGCCTTGCTGGCTATCCTGTTGGCTGCTCCTATAGAAAGCATTCACAGATGGGTGAGGATATTGGCTCATGGCTCTGGGCTTGAATCTTAGTTCTGACACTTAGTTTACAGAGACCTGGAGCAAGTGGTGTTCATTCACTGGCATAGTGGGTGAGTAATGGAGACTGCAGAGGTTTGATGCAGAGATGAAATGTCATGGTGTGTGTGGTGCTTCAGTGGGCTCTGGCACCTGGTTCAGACACTCAACAAAGGAAACATATGGAGAGATGGATGGATGAGTAGAGACAGGCATAGATGTTTCCATAGACAGAACAACTAATCACAATTGCAGCTGCCTGCATGTGTGTATGTGTACGTTTCTGCCTGATACATGATTTTGTCTACACTGACCCATTTATCACTTTGTACTTGACAGACTTCGAACAACCTATCTCCCTTTAGAGTCCTGCTCTACCTCCTGTCATTGCAGGGATGCAAATAGATTTGGAATAAACAAACATTTGTTGAGCACATACTATGCTGGGAACCTTTAAAACCTGTGTTCCCTTCACCTTTTATTTCTTCTAATTTAAACTGAGGAATGTTGCATCCAATTTACAAACAAGAAAAGTGAGACTCAGAGAGATAAAGGACCTTATCAAAAATGACTGGCTTATGAGCAACAGAGAGATTTAGAATTGTGTCCCATTTCAACTGTCTGTCCTGTACCATTTGTATTTCCCTGCAGTCCTTGGGCCTGTGCAATTCTCCTCAGATTCTCAATGCTCTGTGTTTCCTGGAATTTTGTAGAGGCCTGGTCTGTCTGTGCTCATGAAAAGCGATTCAAAGTCAGTCAGGGTGTAAGGAAAACTCAGGGGACTCACTGAGGGCTGAGAGCCCAGAGGGGAGAGGAGAAACAATTCTAGTTGTTTCTAGAGGACAGCCTCATGTCCCCCGCATGAGTGGCTTTGCTTCCACAGGAACCTGCCCAGCTCCTGTCTCTTAGCATTAAAGGTAAAGAGTACACCCTGAAGTTCATCTCTACCCCAGAACCTTAGCACATTCCTTGTTTGGAATGTGGTTAAGATCTTGAGATATAATCATCCTGGAAGCTGGTGAGCCCAAATATAATAGCTGCAATACTTCCAAGGAAAGGGGAGGACATAAACACATAGAGAAGCAGCTGTGAGGGAGTGGCCAGAGACTGGAGAGATGCATGTATAAGCCAAGGCCTCCAAGGATGAGCAGCAAGTGATAGAAACTGGGAGATGATGCTCCCCCGGGGCTCCAGAAGCAAGCAAACACGCAACACCTTGACTGAGACTTCTGGCTTTCAGAGATGTGAAACAACAAATTTTTACTGTAATTCAACCTTCCAGATTATGGTTGTCTGTTAAAGCAGATGTGAGGAACCACTGGGTTTACTCATTGTGTTCTCTGGGGGACTGAGGAGCTTTCTGAGCCTGGAGCTGGATGAGTGGAAATGGGTCTAACATTTGAAAGAGCCTTCATAGTGATTCAGAAGTTGATGGGTACAGTATGGAGAGAATGTACTCAATGAGGTGGCTGTGATTTTTATAATCCCAGTGTTGCTCCAGAGAAGACCCTCTTTGGACCTGTGGGGGCCTGGCCCTCTCAGCCACACTCCCAGAATCAATGCCCATAGGCCTCAAATGTTTTGGGATTCCACAGTAGCTTCTAGGATCAGCACACCCTGTTGCTTGTGGCTGCGAGCACGTACTGCCACAGCCTGTATCCCCCTTAGGACCATAAACACTCTAATAGCAGTAATGGGGCCGCCTCTATCATGACCAAACGTGATTACGTTCCACATAAAAATATAAAAGCTCATTTGAGCTGGGGCTCCCTCTGGGCCCATTGCCTGCACTTTTATTGAAAACCCCACATTCCTGACTCCATGAGCACTGATGTCAGGGCCCAGTGAGCTGCAGCCCACAGATGGTTGTAAAGCACCAGGGTCACCCAGCAGGGTGGACTCCAGCAAAATCCCGTGTCTGCTGCGATTTGCAGCTCAGAGCCTTGTACCTTATTCCCAGGAATTTTATTTACTCATTTCACACATTTTTCTTTGCTCCTTTGTATAGTATGAAAACCTGGAGCAGGGAGCTTGTCTGTGCCTCTCTGTTGCAAGCTGAGAGCAAGTACAGTGTGTAGCATGTGAGAGAGGTGGCCCTTGAAGACACCTGCCCTTCCCTCTCAATGTCTGACTGTCTTCTGATCCTGCCTTGTGCATCCCTGTCCTCTTCTCCAGGCTCACCATATACTCTCCAAGCTCCCTTCCCCTCACCTCCTGGTTTTGTTGCATGCTTGTCCCTCTTCTGGGAACATTTGTCATATTCTTACAAATTCCTACCTGTTCCCCAGGTGTGTATCTGGATGACACTTTTTCCTCTTGGTGCTTGGTATGGTTCTCTGCCTCCCGAGTCACTCTTGACTGGCCATATTCACCACCACTCACTCTCTGGGTTCATACAGACTTTTGGCATCATGACGTAGGACTATGCCTTCCCCCATCCCACTGGAACATGACAGAAGGTCCAATTTGTGAAACCCTTGGTGAGCATTGGTTGAATGAATTGACAAATTGCAGGAAGAAAGATGAGTCTTCAGAAAGGTAGACACAAAGGAGAAGGAAGAAGAGAGAGAGTGCTTGGTTAGGAGATAGTAAATGCAGTATAAAGTGTCTATTCAGGTATTAGCCCAATCTCTGTAAGGGGTGTGGGAAGGCTGGTATTTACTTCCTTCCTTCCTTTCTCTCTTTAACACTCGGAAAAATAAATGCTCAGATGAGTTCACTCAGGCATTGCCAAATATGTAGTAATGGAGCAGAGCTAAAATTCTGATATAGATTCGTTAGATTCTAGATCCAAATGCACAGGTGAGACCCAAGAAATACAATTCTGAGACAGGTAGAGAATGCGACTGTTGAATAAGCGCAGAAGTAGGAATCTGGGTATCTTCTCTGCCATTGGCACCCTGATAGTCAGGGGACAAACCAGTTTTCCACTCTGGGCATCAGGTTTCTTGTCAGATGTGAAGGGATGGAGATATCTGGACAGGGATTAGGTGATTCTATCTGCTCATCTACAGAGATATTTTGGCATCATGCACAATTTGTGAGGAAAACATATTTTGAAATTCAGTGACCGAGGCAACATCTGTCAACATGAGATTTTTGTTCTATACCTTAAAAATAGATTTTATGGAAACAAGCATGTGTGTGCATGTGTGAATATGTGTGTGAGTGTGTGCATGTGTGTATGCAAGTGTATGCATGTGAGTGCATGTGTGTGCATCTGTACATGTGCATATGTATGTTCATGTGTGCATGCATGCACATGTGTATGCATGTGTGAGAGTGCATAGGAGTGCATGTATGTGCATGTGTGTGTGTGTGTGTGTGTACATGTTTGTATGAATTCAAACCTGCATTCTGCAGAATGGCAACTGTGGCTTGTAGCTACCATTTAAAATCTGTCATTAGCCTCAGGGACTTGTGCTGTCTGGAGGGTGCGGTCCTGGTGATTGTTCTGACTGACCTGGGTTCCTGTCTTTTCTAACATTCAACAAGGCAGTCAGATCCACAGGAAGTCCTGGGTTACTGGGCCAGGAAGGGACACTGACATAGTTGGTGGAATGGAGCAAGGAGGCGAAGCTTCAAGACAGACATGTGGGCAACACCTGACAAAGAAGCACCTGAGGCCCAGGAGAGGCACTAGAATTTCCAAAAGATATAGATTCCCTGGATCAAGCTGCACAAAGATCTTCCACAAAGTGGTTTCTTTCAGACAGAGGAACAATATTGTTCATTTATTGAATATACATCCCACCTTCCTACATGCACATTCAAACTGTGCTGGACATCGACCTTGGCAGTGGTAGGAAACCCTTGTGCTAGGAGAGTTTATAAACCAGTGGAGAAGTGTGCATGGTAGAATAATTCACCCCAAAGTTGTTCTCACCCAACTCCATAGAACGTGGAAAGACAAAACTTATTTTTACCTTACTTTGCAAATGAGGTTTCAGAAGTGGAGGATCTTAGGATGACGAGATTATCCTGAATGTTGCTGATGGGCAGAGTGCAACCACAAAGACCCTTATGCTGAAGGAGGAAGGCAGAAACATGGGGAGGTTTGGAGGATGAGCAAAGACCTGCAAGCTCAGGAATGAATGTGGCCCCAAAGCTGCAAAAGCTGTGAAAACAGATTTTACCATAAGTCACCAGGAAGATCCAACACTGGAGGCTCAGATACTTCTGACTTCCAGAATTGTAAGAGAATATATTTGTGCTATTTTAAAACAGTAACTATTTGATAACTTGTTAACAATAATTGGAAATAATCGAGAAATAAAGACCTGAATCAGGAAGTCAGAAGGCTCACTGTGCGATTGTAGAGTGTGGCTGCCGTGTGAGAAGATCTGGCAGTGATCCCAGGAAGGCCTCCTGGCTTCCCCAGAGGAGCAGATCATTGGCCCTGTGGTGAGGACACAGTGAGGTGAGAACTTCACACCAAGGATGCTGTCTGGGTGAGACCTAAGCAAGGAAGGAGGAATATGGTCCCATTCATGACATGAGGGAATCAGTGACACAAACCCATTCTAGAAATCATGTACAGGAGCAGGATCATGCAGAGCTTTCTGTGATGCTTTCCTAACAGAATAGAAAAGGAAATATCATGAATGATACTATACTGTAATGAGACTACATTACATTGAGTTTTGGAATGGTGCAGTGGCCCTTAGCCATATGCAGAGCTTTCCGTGATGCTTTCCTAACAGAATAGAACAGGGAATATCATGAATGATACTATACTGTAATGAGACTACATTACATTGAGTTTTGGAATGGTGCAGTGGCCCTTAGCTATGTGTGGCTATGTAAACTGAAATGATTAAAGTTCTTAATATCACGAATTCAGCCCCCAGTCACACTAGCCACATGCCAAGTGTTCCATAGTCCATGTGGTGAGATGGTGTCACATAGGAGAGCTCAAGTGTGAGGCAGTCCCAGCACTGTCTGCTGCCAGAGCAGAGGAAACTGGTGGCAGATGGTGCATGGACTCGGAATGGAGAAGAGAGAATGAGACAGAACATTTGGAAGGAACTTCCCAATAGTCCAGGGTGGAAACTGATCACCACTTAACCTGATATGGTGGCAGTGGACATGGGCATCAGTAGGTAGATTAGAAGTCAATTTAGGTGGTTGCCATGGATTTTGGTATAAGATCCTTGGAAGTTTCAGTCATACTTTGATCCCTCTTTGAATACATCATGTCCAATGGGCTGATGAAGTTGTCAGAACCTTCACTGCCTACTTGTAAATAGGAATACTCTTGTCACCAAAGGGATATCCAGATGTAAACTCCCTGGCTGGAGGTGTACAGTAACTGCATCTCATGGACTCGGGAAATCTCCAGTGTGGAATGGACTCTTGGATGGTGATGGAAGTGGGCAGCTGACCAAGGTGGGGTTCACATTAGAATAATAAACACACACCAACCAGTAGCACAATCTCCCTCTGAAGTGGAGCCAGATCAGAACAACTCTCAGAACATCCAGAGGCTGGACGAGTCCTTGCTCCAGAGCTTCCTTGTGACGTGAAGGTCACAGCAAAAGGGACAGAGAGAAAGAGTCATATGCAGAAAATGAGCAATTCTATTCCCCCCATGATGGCAGGGTGCCCAAACGGAACTATTTTTGAGTCAGAGTGCCAAGTAGGACCACACTAGGAGAGGGAGCTTGGGGGAGCAGGGGGAAGAGCGTGCCATCCGTGTAGAGAAGATAATTGAATCCATGGGAGGTCGACTGGGGCTCATTGCACAGAGAACTGCACAATAGCACATGCCTCACTCAGAGACAATAGAGGCCTTCGAAGAGAACCGCGAAGGGGAGTACACTGCTATATTAAGGGCACGACATACTCTAAGTGAGACACACTGTTATGCCTCCTCTTTCTAGCTACAGGCTGGAAATAACCATAAAAGAAATGAAGTATATTTGCCTTGTTAACACAGTTTGTATTACATATTCATAAACCATTTTGTGAAACTGCAAGGGAAAGATTCAATTGTCTTGGAAGCTGATAATGGCCAAACAGCCATACAGAAGGCAGGAAGCATGTTATGGAATTAGCTGCACAATGAATGAAATGCAACGCCTATAATAAACCCATTCAGATATAAATTATGGCAGCGTAGATGCAATGTTTGTTAAGCAATAAAGCTTGCCACCCTACACGGGAAATTGAATGAGATTTATCATAAAATATGGTGGAGAATGCACTAAGAATCTGGCTCCCCAAACTGGGCTTAATCAAAACCATCTAGACAGCAGTCTTCCAGGAACAGGAAACCAGCAGAAAATGATAGCAGCAAGTCCAAAGGGCATGTTGACACTGTGACCCTGAATACCCTGACTCTCAAGAAATTCCAGAGAGGCCATTTGCATTTTCACAAAGATTTGTTTTGATTTTTCCTTGGAGAATTACCAAAATGTCTTGAGCTCTGGGAATACAAAATTTGACCAATAATTGCCTTCCTGGTTGGATAGGGCAATAATTCAATTCAAGGACAGGGAACTTGTCCAAGTGACACTGGTCTTTGGTTTCCTTGGAAATGACTGGGGTTGATCCCTGGCAAGGCCACTGGCTCTCAGACTGCACTGCTGGATGTTTTTCTGGGACCTTGAATGTTGTTTCCTTTTCAGAAAACCTCGCTGAATCTTCCACGCACATTGCTAAGTAAATACGAAGGCACCTGGTGTGTAGTGTCCTGTAGCCAGAAGCTTGAATTTATCTCAGACTCCACTTTCTGGGAAAAATAAAATAAAACCAAATAAAATAAAATAAGAATTAACTCAACGTGATGCAGGCTTTTTGGTATTGTTACTTGAAAATAACTGCAAATATTTTATGGCTTTACAAGTTGAAGTCAATGTTTTTAGTATATTGAGAACAATGAAAAATACCTTAGGAATGTATTATAGTCCCAGAGTTGGATTAAGAGTGTTCAGAAGCCAAAAGGAATTTTATTCCTGCTAATAACATTACCCTACAATCTAATGAAATAATCTCCCTGAAACCAAGTTTATGGAATAAGCTGATTTCCCATTTGCTGTTAAAATAAAACAAACCGATATCCTCTTTGGTCAACTCACCACTCAGTCCATGTATCAGCAAACTGTGCTTCAGACAACAATTTGTATGATTTAACAGATAAATTATGAAGTTTTAGAAATGCAGATTGTAATCAGTCTCCAGTGAAGTAACTCAAGTACCTGAATTTGGCAGTAAGCTTCAACAACACTCCCAAAGAAGCTTTTCCAATCATATATTTTGGGGTTGCTACTGATTAATTCAGTGATCGCTGCATTACTGAGTCTTTATAGTACATTATATGTGTGAGGCATGTGTGTGTGTGTGTGTGTGTTTGTGTGCTTGTGTGTATGTGTGTGTGTGCCTACACACATATGCATTTATTTTTGTTGGTATAAAAAGTTTGTGTGGTGTGGCACTTTGTATATATTTGTGTACAAAAAATCCACTGGGACAACTGGGTGTTAACAAAAAAGATTGGAAAATATAAATATATGATTCTAAAATACAAACATAAAAATTTCCCAGTTTCTTCTTATTCCATTCTGTACATTTTTTCCCCCAGATGAAATAATTGCCAAGTATTTGGAAAGGTAATCATAGCAATGGGAGACTGAAGTGAAACATAAAGACAAAATTGCCATGCATATCTTACCTAAGAGTATAATGCCTCCCATTTGCATTTATATGGCTGTTTATTTCTTACTTGCTGCATTGGTCAGTTTTCCTGTTGCTGGAAACAGAAGATCCAGTGTGTACAACTTAAAGGAAGAGAGCTTTACTTTGGCTCAGAGTTTCAGAGGCTGCAGTCCTTGTGTGTCTGGATCCAGGCAGGGAGCATCATGATGTAGCAAAGCTGCTCAGCTCATGGCAGCTAGCTGCTGAGAAGCAGAGCGCAAAGGAAGAACAGCAAGGAGAGAGCTACCTTTCAAAGGCATCACCCCAGGGCCCACCTCTTCTGTCTGAGTCATGGCTCCCAGAGGCATTTTCAGCTCCACCTCTTAGCAGATTAATCCCCTAATGAGTGCAGTGTCCCTATGCTCCAGCCACTTCTCCAAGAGTCTCTTAATTCAGTCAAGAATGAAGATTCAACTGTTAGACTTGATATCTTCTCATTTACTTCCCACAACAATCTCTGTACAGCATTATTACCATTTTACAGATTAAAGAATCAAAGAAACTCATCTATCACTTAAAAAAATCCTTTCAGGAACAAGAAGAGGCAGACACCTCAACTGACAGTGAGGGTGATTTATTTGTCCTACATAATAAAGGAGTTTGGTGCTAAGCCTGCTGGAATGGACTGTGCAACAAACACTCAGCCCTCTTTTCTCTTTCCTTGATACTGTCCTGTAAGCCTTCTAGAATGAAAAAGGTGAGGAGGAAGAGAGTGAAGAGCTTGACCTGTGGATGTATCCCTCTATCTTCCCCAAAGCTTTCCAAAGCCCATCCTACAAACCCTCCATCTTTGTCTCACTGATCAGGGTTTGTTCCTTGGCCACCAGTAAGGAGCTGACCAGAGAAAGGGTACCACAGTTATGGAGCTGGATCAGCCAGTCACCAGTACCTGCCATACTCAGAAGTGCTCAGATAGTTGCACAATTTTATTTCTTTTACTGGTTACCTGCAAAGTAGTGACCTATAGACTCAGCTTTTAAAGGAGGTGTTCTTTTCCCTTCACCTAACCATCTGCATTGTGATAGCATCACTTCCCTTTATTTTGGCTCAAAGTTATGCCTCTCATTTATACCTTTGTTAAAGCAAAAAAGTGTGTGGAGCTGAGTAATATTATGCATGAATTAAATGTAAATCTGAATTAGCCCAGTTGGCTCCTTTTAGATAATAGAGATTACACTGAACTTGATAGGAACTGGACAAACCCACACACTAAAGATTTTCAAGTCCTGGCTTATGAATCTGATTTAGTTTAATCAATATGGATAATTTAGCATAATTTCTGAACCATTTGGCTTTTATGGAAAGACTCAGTAAGGCAGCTGTGGGCCTGATTTTTAGAACCTTCAAATCACTAGAGTCTCAATTTCCAGTTGAAAAAGTTGATGTGTATTATATTCCTCTCTGAAATGAACATTCTATGGTCCTTACTGTAATGTACAGTGTAGCTTGGCTGACCAGCACACTAGTGATGGTCTAACTGGAGGATCGGCTCTTTCCCCTAACCTGAAAAGGGGTCAGAAATTAAGCTGGGAGTTTCAGAGTCCAAGAAAAAAGAAAGACATGAGTTCTTACAAGCTCTTTCATATGATGTAACTTCAATTTTGGCTGTGAGTATATATATATGCCTATATATATGTGTATATATATGTGTGTGTATATATATATATATATATGTATATATATATATGCATATATATGTATATATCCACAAATATATATATGTATACCAATATATATTACATATACATATATATTATAATATACATATATAATATACTTATGGATATATATATGTGTATGGATATATAAGTGGATATATATATGTGGATATATATGTGGATATATATATGTGGATGTAGATGTGTGGATATATATATATATGTGAATATACAAGTAGATATATATATATATATGTGGATTATATATATGTGGAGATATATATGTGGATATATATATATATGGGGATATATATATATATGTGTGTGTGTGTGTGGATATATAAGTGTAGATATATATATGTGGATTTTATATATATGTGGAGATATATATGTGGAAATATATATGTGGATATATATATATATATATATGTGCATATATATGTGGAGATATATGCGTGTGGATATATATATACCTATTTGTACCCATTTGTGCCAGCTGGGTACAAATACCACTCTTTGCCAGTGGTTCATAGTGACTATGATCCACAGCATAGGTTATTCATGCTACATATATACAGAAGGGGAGGAGTACATGGATAGGCAGAGTTGCAACATGCTATAGATTATATTTGCTTCTAAGACAATGTTAAGAGAAATATAGCAAGAAAATTTATGTTCCATACATAGGTCATTTGCACTCAATCTGGAGCACAGGAACTTTATCCATCAACATTGGAAATATATCCCAAAGTTCCAGTTATCTATTCCTGTGAAGCTAAAATTCAGTGATTTAAACTAACAACCACTCACTGGCTTAGGGTTTGGCAGTTGTGACCGGCTGTGTGAGTGTAGCTCGGCCTTGGCCAAGTAACACTGTTGTCATGTGACTTGTGTCTCTGGGCCCTCCACTGGGAGGACACGAATGATGAGAGACAGCTGGCTGCTCTCTGTTTGTAGATGATGTTTCACTCTGGGGTCTAGTCTAATGGACTCAAAAAAAGTGATGGCAGATACTTTCAGTACTCTTGGGAACTACTTTCTAGAGCCAACGTGACACTCCACCACATAGCACTCATTGGTCATAGTAAGACACAAGCTGGTCCAGAGTTTAGGAACAAGTAAACATAGTCCAACGCTTCCTGCAAACTATGACACAGAGATGAGAAGAAAGGGTGCCGGGATTTGCTGACAACATATTACCACCCCACCCAACATTTAATGCACATCCTGCAGGAGTCACCTTTGCTGTGCTGTGAACGAGAGCATATCAGCACAATGTAGAAGTAGACTTTTAGAGTAAGGGAGACAGAATTGGATTTCTGGATTTCATGTGCTTTTCACTGTCACATGGTGGTCATTCTCATGGGTGGGTTGATTATTTTACAGAACAGATCCATCTAAACCATGGAAGACAGTATCTGAGAAATGGATGTGTCTGGATCATTGATTCCTCCACCCTCTTCTGTTTCTTGTGAGCATCTAAGGATGGGACAAAATCCTCTCTCTACTCTAGGGACTCTGTAAAGATGGAAATGCTTCAGGTGCTCCACAAATGTGTAAAACATGAGTGAATGGTGAACTGGAGTTATCATCTTCTCTAGTCTTGTCTGTATGGCAGCACATATTTATTTTCAAAAGTTATCAAGCTGAGGCAATGCACCATGTCCTAGGGTTGAGTTGATGCATGGACTACTGAGACCAGAAGGCAGACAAGGCATGTCATGGGGAGCAAGGGACAAGAACCAAGGCTTGTGCAGTTGATTCAAGCAACCCAGAATCCTGGATCTTGACAAACCAAGGACAGGAAGGGCTGGCAAGGACCACATGATGTGGTACATTTAATTGGAATTTTACTCCAGGGCAATGAAATTCCATTGAAGAGGTTTAAGTGGAAAAGTTGAAAATAGTCTTGCTTTCCTTGGATTACATTCTTGGATAATGGTGATGATTATCTACTGACAGCCACTCAATAATGCTATCAACACAGAAGCTGAGAAATTCCATTTTTCTGAGCACATGCAGTGGAGGTCTATAGGTAGAAGAGTGGAGGTCTATAGGTAGGAAGAGATCCTCATCTATAAACCTTGAAAACATATTGATTTCCTGGAGAAAGATCCAGATATCCAGATTCTCTTTGCAGAAAAAATGAGATGATGATTATGTGTGAAAATACCATTCATGTGTTTCTTTTTAACTTTGTGCCAGGCACTGTTAAGTGCTTTGTATACATCATTGTGTTCGATACTCACAGGAACCCAAAAGATGGTCACCATTGGCATTTTGATTTTATCAGTGAACATGAGGCTCCAGGAGGTGAGGTGTCTGCCTAGGGTGTTCCAGTTGAGAGTTTTCAGTCCAATGCCCAGACCTCCACTCTCAGTGAATATTAAAATTCCTCTTGTCTGCACCCTCCTCCTAAAGCAGCCCCAGACAGTGCAGAGATGGGGAATGAGACTCAAGGATCAGTTACAAGATGATCTCGTGAACTTAGGAAACCACAGGGAGAGAGAGCGGCTCTGGCTTTCCAACAATATTCCTAATGAGCAATTTAGTGAGGTGCGGTGCACATATGTGAGGGGGGCCACAGTACTGTCTACCTTTGGCACATTTGTATCATTGATGTCTGCATGCAACTGGGAATTTCCAAAATACTACCCGAGGAAGTGGATGAATGGCACTTCTCTAATTATATAGATTTTGGGCAGAGACGAGCTAAATGTTGACCTCAAGTCCTACAACAAGATGACAGACACTTGAGAGTCCTAAATGGAGATACTGTACTCTTCCATAGAACTAGTAAGGGATTTGCCTTTTAGCAAAGACTGGATGTACACGTCATCAATTACTTCTTTCATATTTCAACACACACAGAAATCTAGGAGTTCTTTGGCACTCTATTGGATGAGGCTTAGGGTGGACAAGATGTGTCTGCAGCTCCCAATGTGTAATGCACCACCTTAACCTCAGGTATCCATTTTCAGAATGTGACACTTGGATTTACTATTCTAAAACACATGCTTGTGTTATTGTCTACTATATGTTATATATTATTATACTGTTGTATATTATATATAAATATACAATAATTTTAATTACTTATAAAACTACTTTTGCTTCCCAACAGTAATAGTTAATCATTTGAAAATCAGCTAAAGTTTTGGTTTATACTGTATCTCATTTTATTTCGAATGATAGAAATATAAGACTAGACTTTTAAATATGTATATTGTAACTTCTTGCAGTCAGACATTAAGCATTTATAATGGAATGTCAATAGCAACTATAGTACTTTAATAGAAATCTTACTAATGGTATATTAAATAGGATGGTGACATAGCAGCATTAACCCTTAGAAATTTTTTTTTTTTTTTTTTTTTTGAGACAGGGTCTCGCTTTGTGGTTCAGGCTGGCTCTGAGCTCAGCCTACACCTCACATCACAGCAATCTTCCTGCCTCTGCCTCCCGAGTGCTGGGATGACAGGTGTGAGCCACCACGCCCGGCACAGTGGTATGTGGTACTGATTGCTGCTGGGCGTGTCTCCACACCCAGTATTGTTATGTGGTTACCGGGGATTGAACCCAGGTCCTTGCACTTGCAAGACAGGCACCAGAACCACTGAGCTATATCCCCAGCCCAGAAAGTTTTGTTTTGATTTAAACATTCTTTGTGCAAAACCATAGGTCCTCATATCTAAAGCCCCCTACAGCTTATCCCAACTATAAATCCCTTTATTCCTCTTCCCACTGATTCCCAGCTACAAGAAATTGTAAGTATGGCTTGTATATGGCGCCTTACACTTCAAATGTCACCACTACCCTTGCTGTAGAGGGCAACATCAGAGGAGTAAAAAGAAGAGGAAGTAATAAGAGAATAGCAATTAAGAACCTTCTCTGTTTGAGGCAATTTGTATGTCACTTATTTGAAAAGAAACACTTTCAGTGACATGCATTCACCCAAGGTCAAGAGCTTAAGAACAAGCAAAGAGGAGGTTTATAAGCCAAATGACATGTCCAGGTTTATACAGCTAACATTGGAGAAAAATCCCATTCCACCCCTGGCTTCAATACTCCAGATCTTTTCTTGGTAACACACATTTGTGAGGATAAGCTTGAACCCACAGGAGCAGCAGATTTAGATCTGAACACAGATGATGTATATACACTCCATCCTGTCTCACCCAGTAATTGAATGAAGCTGTAGGCAGCTCTTAAAGTCAATGGTAACAAGTGAATTGGGAAAGAAGAGCAGAATTCCAAGTTCCCTTGAACTGGTGATGAATTTACCATCCTTATTTTTTTCCTTTATCTCAGGATTGGACTCCAGGCAGCTCAGAACATAAAACTAGGTGTCAATACTGACAGTGCCAAGAGAAAGCTCCCAGCTCTGGAGTAAGGAGCAGGAAAGAGTTCCTGGTGCTCAGGGACAGTGGGGACATCACCTGACTTGAAAAGTAGACATCACCAAGGATTAAAATGTTTGCTCTGTGAAAGATACTTCTGAGGGAAAGAAAAGTTAAAACTAGGCTAAAATGTTTACTAGTCACATGTACAACAAGAGACATATCTGCAATATGTGAAACACTTTCAAAACAAATCACACTGTAAAAAATGGGCAAAAACTTGAACAGCTGTTTCATCAAAGATGATATACAGAAGACACCTTAACATATGGAGAAGTAGTCAATCATTAGCATTAGGAAAATGCAAATTAAAATCAGAATGAGATGCCAGTATGCCCTCAGTAGAATAGTGAATAAAGGAATAAAGAAATACTGATGGTGACAAGTGATAATGAGAATGTGGAGCAAGTGGGGCAGTTGGATGTTCTTAGTAAGAATCTAAAATAATACCGCCATGCTGGGAAGATATTCAACAGTTTCTCATGACACCAAAGACATACTTATTGTGTTCATCCAGGGGCCTCACTTCTGCGTGTTTGCCCTAGAGAAATGAAAACCAATGTTCACAAAAGCCTGCAGGTGACCAGTCACAACGGTTCTACTAATAGTTGCTAGAGATGAGAAACAAACCACACACCCTCCCCTAAATGAAGGAATAGACAGGTGAAAGGTGTCCATCCACTGGTATCGCTGCCACAGGAAAAAGGAGCAAACTGTTGATATACACAACTTGGGTGGATCTAAAAGACATGGTGTGGAGGAAAGGAAACCAGTCCCAAAAGTTGTATGATATTCTCTTTATGTGGCATTATTTTGCAAAAAGAAACCAATCATGAGAGAATAAACCAGTGATTTCCAAATGTTGAAGCTGAGCTGGCGTAACCATGAAAGGTAACCATGAAGCGTGAGAGCTTTTCTGTATGTGTGTTTTGGTAGTAGTTACATAAAACTAAGCCTCTGTTAAAATTTGAAGAACTGTGGCATTCCCTCCAGGTGCCAACTTTAGTGTAAGTGAATTATTTAAATGTATAAAAATATATATATATATATCAACCATTTCTTCTTAAATTTTCATTTTTAAATACATATATTTCCTTGACCTATTCTCATTGCAGTCACCATCATCATCATCAGCATCCTCCAGATAAAACTTCTGTGGTGTATTGACCAACTCTGTCCCCCGCTCATGTCTGTTCTTCTAAGATAGGAGAAACATGTATAATTTGGAACTTTGTTCCACAAGCTTAATTTTTTTTTTAAATGTAGTTTAGGCTGGCCCTCAGCTCACTATGTAGCCCAGGCAAGCTTTAAACTCACAGCAATCCTCCTGCCTCTGCTTCCTAAATGCTGGGATTACAGGTGTGAGCCACCACATCCAGCTTTTGGTGTGTGGTTCTGATTGCTAGGATTATGGGTGTGAATCAGCACATCCGGCATTATGGTATGTGGTTGCCAGGGATCAAACCCCAGACCTTGCGCTTACAAGGCAAATGCTGGAACCACTGAGCTAAATCCCCAGCTCCACAAGCTTAAGTTTTTCATTGTAACAGAAGTGAACAAGGGGAAGCAACTCAAGCATTTGAGTGTGTTGAAAGGAGTGACCCAGGGTGGTACCTGTGGCATTGTTAGGACCCCAGCATTGCACTTATTATTTTCTATGCTGCTCACCATGCTCGCTCACACCCCAGCTTGGATGGTGGCAGGTATTCTGTCTTCTTTGAAAGATTTTTTCATTCTTTTTTAGCCTCCCCATCTAAAGTCTCCTGCACCAGTCATGAACAATCACGAAATCTATCTCAGGCCAGATGTCAGGAACAGACACACAGCAGATGCACAGCCTCAGCAGAAACAGGTCACTCTTTTCATGTGTTTACCTGTCGTGATTTCTCTTTGCCTTTCATATTATCTTGCTTTCACCCTGTGCCTCTAACCAGATGCACTGAATTCCCATAGTTTTGATTGAGACCTTCAGCTCTATTCCTGAGCTTTAAATCATCTCTTCTATTTTAGCATGATGTCACTCCAGACTGACCTGGTAATGGCATCTCCATTTGGTACCTCTGGGAATCCTTTATTGGTCAGCTAATTGTTCCGTGGACAAATCATTTACTAACAGCAAAGCCTCGGGCACTGTCAATCTCTGTTCCTGTCTTGCATATCTGCACTCTGAACTTTTTCCTCTTAGGTCAATCACAGATAGTATCTCTGTTGCCACTAACTCAACCATATTTTAATCACATTAGTTAGTCCAACTGTCAAGTGGCACACAATAGATTAGTAGTTTGAATAGTGGAGCTGAGATGGTTATCTCATCACAGTGGGGGGAATGGCTCAGGAACTGGAACTGGATCCAGTTGATTATCTGGGATCCAGTCCCCGGAAGAGAAATTGACCTGGGTCAGTCAGTTGGGACCTGTGGTGAGCACCAGGACTGGCTTTTCTTTTTAAGCATCTTCTTTTCTCAGGACCACAAGGCACAAAGTGCCTTCAATGATAATTTATTATGATTTTTATCTTGATTTCCAGGAAATTTTTTCATGAACACTGTCAGATAACAACCACCATCATATCCACAAATATGATGATAATGTACCATGGATTGAAGTCTATCTTCCCCCAATTCTTGATATTCGTTCTCTTGCTTTTAATAATAAAACCACAATGAGAGGCTACCTTAATGGATGAATATGTAAAGAAATAAGCTTTCTTTGTACTTTACCTCCACAAAAAATTACACCTTCTCCGTGTGCCCCTTCATTTATTTCCTAGTACCAGGACAAGCATTTCAACTAGTAAAGAGTTGATAGCAAGTTTTGTTAAACAAATGAAAGATCTAAAAAGTGAATGACAGCTACTAAGCCTATCATAGGTAAAGACTAAGTGGAATTTGACCCTTGGTTTTCTTTGAACAGAAAGGATAAGTTAACAGTATGGGCCCACTGCCTGGGTAGCAGGCCAGCCCCCTGGCCTCCAGCATCTGCCTAAACTTCTTCAAACAGCTGTCACTGCTACCTGAAGGTAAGAGGATACTTTCCAAAGTAGAAGATCACAGTTGACATTCTTAGATATACTCTGCTCTCAGATCACATGAGGGAAGGCAGAAAACTTGTGAAATTTCTGAAAAGTGTCAGGCAGTGTGGTGTGCCTTCTCCTTATGTGACTTAGAAGGAAAAATTTCACTCACTTCTGTGAAATTTATGATTACAACTCTGTTTTCTAGGTAGGAAGACTAAGGTTCAGGGTCACACCTGGCCCAAGAGTGACTTTGTTCAGCTGAGAACACTGGTAGACCCAGTTCCATGACTTGATAAAGAGGACACAAGTGGGGTTTCAACCTGTACTTGATCTCTTATCTGAACAAACTTTTTGGAGTGAGCAACTTATGTAACTATCCATGATGACCCTGCTCATAAAAATCAAGAAACTTACCCAAGATCATGAATTGTAAACCAAGGTTTAATTGACTGAATTTTATTCCTATTTTAAGAAACTACCTACTGGCTAGTGAGTAAAATTATAATAACAGTATTGAGTGGTGCAGACTTTGGAGAGTTTCAAAGACTGGATGTGAAAAAAACATATTCAGTTGATTTCTCCAAATTCAGCTCCATTTTCCTCAGAGTGAGCACTTCTTTATTTTGCATTTTATAGCTGGCTTTAAGTTCATTTTAAACAAACCCCGATCTAACCTTCCCCCTCTCTCAACTTCTAGAGCCAGGTCCACAAAGTACCCCTGCTTTGTGTGATAGACAGAGCTCTATAGGATTGGCAGTAGCATCAATGAAAGCCACAACATCATTAGAAGAATTCAAAGACACTGATTTTCTTTCAGTAGCTCAAATAGCCAACATCTCCCAAAAATATCTGCAGCTTTTTGTCTAATGCAGATTTATAACTCAATTCCTAATAAAGCTTTATTTCCCCACACATTGTAGTGTTTAAAATTCACATGATGTAATGCTGTTAGCTAATGTTGCAATTTATTCCTATTTAAGGCATTATAGAGGGGAAACATAGAAGAATAGCTTGACGAGAGTGATTCAGATGGATATTAAGTGTTAATGAAAGGACAATAAACTAATAATGAGCTGAGCTTCTTGCTCCAGGTTGGAGGGAAACTTTCGCTGAATCCTGTTCCAATTTTCATTGATTTACAACATTGTGCCCCTCCAAATATCCCTCTGCTTCTGCATCATTTAGATTTGGGACCATGATTTTCACCATGAATTGTGAGCAAGGGGTGTGTTGTCCGATGGGACATGATGCATCAGCTGTATGAATACACGTACCTGTTTTCTGAAGTTCTCTTCTTCACAGGATTTTTCTGAGCATTTTGCCACTCTAGCCTCGCCCAGCATAGACGTGGAGACCTGCTGATATAAAACACAGCTGAGGGTGATATATGAGCAAAAACATGGAAATGGGTTTACTAAGGTCATGGAGTGTAACGTTCAAGTGGAAAATACTTTTATAGCCTGAGTATAAAGGAGGAGACCCCACCAGCAGCAGCGAGTGCTCTGGTGGGTCATGCATGCATTTGGGGTGTAGTGAGTCTGGCCTCCTTGCTTCCGCTAGTTTTAGTTGATTCTAAACCCATGACTACACCCTCTTCACAGTCCCTGAATTGCTTTGAAGGTGCAACCACACACATGGCTTGTGACAATTAGGAATCATGCTCTCTTTCTGAGCCCCTGACCCATTCATTGGTTGAGCTCCTGGGGCCAACTCTGACAGTATATAAAATGGCAGAGACTTGATTTTTCCACTCCAAGCCTCCAAGAATATGAGCAAAGGGAAACACTGCACCTTTCTCTGGATGCACTGCAGTTAATGAGGTGATGCAAATGAAGCTCGTGGGACAAGGGAATCATCTGATTTCATATTGGTTGTTGCTTTTATTAGCTTTTAATCAAAAGGGATATTTAGGTAGAAAACATCCTATTTATTGACATTTTCTCAAAGTTAAGATGAAAATTTATCTTTCTACCCTTCATGATCCCCTAGTATTTCTAGAACACATTCTTTAATAAGTCATTTCAAGCCCCCAATTTTTCTTTTCTTCTCCTAAGTTAGAGATTGTTAAACTGTAGTCTGTGGGTCAAATATGGTTTCTTCAATGTATTGTTGTAAATAAAGTTTTATTGGAACCCACTTTGCATCTGTTTAAATACTATGGATGGCTACATAAACCCCTTATATCAGTGAAGTTGTTTCATGGGGTCCTGAAAACTTTGCTATTTGCCTCTTCTAGGAAATTTTTGCTATCTCTTGTCTCATCCTCCAGGTCTCCCTTGTAGAGGATTGCTCCAGCTTGGCTGTGTTGGTGACTTCTATCTTGCTGTCAGCTCTCTCTTTGCATGGTTCATGGTTGTTTGATTCAAACATTTATTCTTTAAAAGCTGAGATTAAACTGCCTTGCCAAGTGGAGCCTGGTTTGTCAACCTCCACAGCTGGAGATAGTGTCCTCCTCTCTTAACCTACAGACTTGGTTCTTGGATTTTTTTAAACTACAAGTCAGATTCCCTGTTACCCCTGCTAGGCTGAGCTTTGAAAAAATCAAGAGAAGCTCTAGTTCATTAATCTCTGGGCACACATGGGTCTGAGAGTTGTGTCTGCTGTGTTGACATACCATCCAAGGGCATGTTTCTACCCAGTCTCCTCTGCCCTCCTCACCTGACCTAACTGGGAGGACCAACCACCCTGGTCTGCCTCATTAGAACAACTAACCATCCTGATTTGCCTGACTAGCCAGAGTGACAAAACATTTCAGTTTGCCTAACTAACTTGTCAACTAAACATCCCAGTTTGCCTAGGATGGAAGAGTGTCCTGGGGATTGAGAATTCAGTGTCAAAGCCAACACAAAACTGTGCAGACTGAACTGAGGCAGTCATCCTAAATATACCTTCTCCAAGTCATAATCCAGTCAGCTCACTTCTTAGTTAACGGCCAGTCAACATCGCCATGGAGTTGTTGAGTCTTCAGAGGCTGGATCACTTGGCCGCTCCATTTACCTAGTTATTTTGAGTTAAGCCACAATAATGAAAGACCTCAAAAGTCCAGTTATGAGGAAATGAGGCTCTCTCCTACCTCCCCCTCCTCAAACTCATTCCCTCTCCTTGCTCATTTTTCTTTATAATTGGGACCAAAAGCAAAATAATCATCATATGTCAGATGAAAGGAGATAAGAGAAAGCAAATACAGGGCAGCAGTGTCTGAATTACCTGAGTCCTCCATAGGTTTCACAAACAAAAGGCTCCAGATAATTTGTGAACAACGAGGCAGAGGAAGTTGGGCATCCTGTGCAGGAAGCAGCTGACAAGATGTGAGTCAGGAATTCACCTCTGCTTGGTGTGACTTACAGGCTGGGCTGGTTTAATATTCAGTGCCATCTTTGTGGTCACTTTGTGTAGGGTCAGTGCCCTTGGTTTGTGACACCACTGTGCAGTTCCTTTCTAACTTGGTCCCAGTATGTTTCTGTGAAAATTCCTTGAGTCTTGAGATTCAATTCCACATCTCTGAATTACAAATAATGAGACCTACTTTGTACAGCTGGCTAAAGGTGAAGCAGACACTGGAAAATGCATTGGATGACATGAAATAGAGTTGATTTCCTAGAGCCTCGTGTAAGACAGATACTATTACAAGAACAGGGAATATGGAATCAGAGTGTTTCTTATCCTAAACCAGAACCAAATAATGCTTCTTGGATTAAAAATCATCAGAATTTGTTGAATTAGAATGATTTTAAACACAGTGAGTTTTACTGTTTTTTCTGAGCTACAGAGGTGACCTTGATATGTTGGCAGGATGTAGGGTTGCCAAGAGGGTACATTGTTTCTCTAGAAGTGATGGTGAAGTTGAGATAAGACCAGGCAGTGTGAGGAGTAGCTGGTAGAAAAGCCAAACTATGGGCCGGGGATTTAGCTCAGTGGTTCTGGCACCTGTCTTGCAAGTGCAAGGACCTGGGTTCGATCCTTGGTAACTACAAACAATACTGGGTGTGGAAACTCATGCCTAGCAGCAAGCAGTACCACATACCACAGTGCAGAGCATGGTGGCTCACATCTGTAACCCCAGCACTCAGGAGGCAGAGGCAGGAGGATTGCTGTGATGTGAGTTTGAGGCTGAGCTCAGGGCCACCCTGAACTACAAAGCAAGACCCTGTCTCAAAAAACCTAAAAAAAAAAGAAAGAAAGAAAGAAAGAAAGAAAGAAAGAAAGAAAGAAAAGCCAAACTATTCCTTCTCAGGGTCCCACAGGACCTCTTTGCTCAGGGTGCCAAACATGGCCTGATGAGGCCACATGGAGTTGGAGAGGGAGAGAGGAAGAGTATAGTCTTGGAGTTGATCCATTTGGAAGATTTGTAGTCCTTTTTCAGTCTTGCCCATTTGTTCTCTTTGGTTTAATGGGTGCCCTGGGAAGAGATTATTGTTAAAGTGAATTTTCATGATGTCTGAGTCCCTGTCCCCCTTGACTCAGCCTGCAGAAGCCAATTTTTTTTCTTTTTTTGTCCTTAATAAGAAATGAAAACCACTCAGAAGAGATTGACCAATGTAATCGCATTGAAGATAAGATGGTTTGTCCCAAGTTCCAACAGTTTCACTCTGAGCAGCTGGGTTTTAAAAAACATATCATAACCTTTTCTTTACAATAACCAAAACCCACAGTTGTCTTTGAAGTCATAATTAGATGGTAGTGACATCATTATGATGATTCCCACCATCTTCTGCATCCATCCTCATCCATTTTTGCAGATATCTGGGGACTTGTCTTCAAGGTCAGGAACATGTGTGTTTGGACATAGTCTAAAGGGCAGATGGTAGGTTTCTCTTGGGTTCTGAATGGGGAAGTTATTTTTAGTCAGAGACAACAGAGTATGGGAATGAGACCATATGACTCAGCAGGGGACTCCCACTAACTCATGTGAAAGGACTTTGCTTAAATATCTTAAATCTCTGGTGGATGCAGAGCTTCCCTCAGAGTGGTGTATGTGACCCAGGCTTGTTTTTTGTCGCCATTTTGAAATTCTAAGTTTTGACAAAGGGCCCTGAATTTGTATTTTGCCCTGGGCCTCATAAACTAGGTAGTTAGTTCTGGAGGGGAAAATTAATTCCTTTCAAACTTGATATTTCTGGATGATTTGTTCATAAAGAGAACCAAGAGTAAATATGCTGATGGGGAAAGATTAGCATGAACATCTCAGCAACTCATTCAATATTTCTTTATTTATTGAACTCTCTCTGAACATCTGCTGTGAACCAGACATTTTGTTAAGCACTGAAAAGATAAAACTCCCCCACTTTGAGACACGTGGCTTTGTACCCTGTGCAGCTGTGTGGATTTCAACTTGTTTAATTGATCTGACCTCCCTTCCCATATCCATATAATGGGGAGGTTGGGATCTAGTTCATCCATTCCTTATTGAAAGAATGGAATAAGAATCCGGATGGTGAGTATGTGACTTGTGACTTAGTGTCTTGAAAATATCCATGGACCATATTCTCCTACTTTCATCTTCATCTGTATTATTACATAATAATGTAAGGAGGTAGCTTTATAAAGCACAGTGGGAAGTTCTAGTAGTACCTGGAGGAAGGAGATTGTGTAAGGAAGTTGGGCATATTGCCTTGGAGCTGGGTCCTGAAGAAGGATGAGGTGTTAGCTGGTTGCATATGATGTGTATAAATGTCCAAGATAGCTTTTTAATGTTTTAGATCATTTCTTCACAGTGGTCTAATTATGCTTCTAAATCACCTGGTATTGGAAATGCAAGAATATATTTCCCTACTATCAACCAGAGAAAGCTACAACCTATGATGTCTTCTAGTTATGATTGGAAGGGCACAGTGCTGGGAATCAGTAGAATCCACTGATCAAGTTCCTTGGGTCTAGATCCCAGCCTTGACCACTGCAAAGTTCAGAATGTCCCCTCTGCAGGAGGGGACTCCATTAGTATGTGGTGGTTGTGTGTCTTCATGCCATGGCCCTGAGCAGTATGTATGGGAAGAGTGTGCAGAGGAAGCAATGGCAGGGATCCCATAGTGCCAGGAGGTTCTGTGGGGCCCCTCTGCTGGCTGCCTCAGGCTGACAAGCTGTCCCTTGGATTTTAGCCCTGTGTAAAGGCAGTTGCACCCAAGCCACATCTGAGGGGTAGACCTTGATGCTCATTGACTTTCTGGCTTGTCTTTTGTTTTAGTGTGGTCTTGTGAGAACATCCATGAGAGCCATTTGCTTTCCAGGAGTGGGAGAAAAACTGTGAAGGGTGTGATAAACTGATGTAAATCAGGATGGTTGGAGGAGTCAGATGTCAGTCAGCTCAGAGCAACTGCTTCTAAAATAGTGCTGGTGACTGTGCCTTTTACTCCTCCCTTCCTTCCTTCCTTCTTTCCATTCATCCAGATACACTGAGCACCTCTGCAAGTCTATCGTGGCTTTGCAAGTGTGAGTAAGGGCTGCACCATGTCATGTCTCCTGTCCCCCTGCCTGCGTTTATGGATAGGATGAGCCATAACACATCAGCCACTGCAGCTCACCCCCAATGCTGGCTGCCGACTCACTGTGTTGGCTTAAGTCAGCATCTGGGCTGCCACTGCTTCATTTCTTCCAATTTTCCTTCAGCCGCTTCAGTTCCTGGGCCAGGAATTGTTTAGCTTTTGGACACAGCCTGGCTTCTGCAGTAGACTTTGTCACCAAAGTCACAAGCAATAATCATGACACGCATTTTAGACCATCCTCGTGGTGATCCACCTTGTGCTTGGCACTTCTAACTGCCTCTGGTTTCCTGCACTTCCATCCATCTTTCTTTCCTGTTCACCTATCCTGTGAGTTTCAAGCTTTAATATTCACCCTGGAGTCAACAGCACTGTAGAGATGGCTCAACTGGGCCTCACACCCAGTTCCCTACAGAAAACTCTTTAATGTGGGTACATTCAAATCTGCCCTCCCCTTTTCTCTGTCTCCACCTCTGCCTATACCTGTGCACCTAAGTCATCTTCTTTCTCTGGTTGAATTCTGACTGATAATACCAGATAATCCCATTAAAGGAGAGTAATACATGCTTTATCATATGAAACAGTCTTATGAGAAGAAAAATTAGGGAGAAAAACAATGAAATAAAGACAAAGGATTAAATATGATAATGTCATATCACTGTGAGCGGTATTGTGATGGTTATCTGGCCTGCTAAGTTGATCAGGCTGAGAGAAGTAGGAAAGCACACTTATGAATCTGTGGGTCAGCTGTGAAAGGGAGCCTCTGGTCTTGGGCCCCTTCCTCTTGGTGCTTTTCCTCGGGGCTCTGCTTCCTACCTGCCATAAACTGAGGAGCTCTGTTCCACTGCTGCTTTCTGCCATGGTGCTCCTGCCTTAAAGCCATCTGACCATGGACTGAAACCTCTGAAACCATGAGTCAAAAGAAGCTTCTTAAAGATATGGGTAGGGTATTGGGTATTTGTCCCCACATTGGGAAAGCTGATAAATACAGTTATAAATAACAAAATGATATATACAGACTATGAGTGTGTTTTTCACATGAGTCTGAGTTATGAGAGACTCTGTGATGTGATGATGTTGGAACTGACTTCTGAAGAAGAGGAGGGAATGGTCTGGTGAGGAACTTTCCATGCACAGGAGACAGTGAGAACAGCAACCTGGGGGAGAGGCTGAGCCACTGGAGGGTGGCAAAGTGTGGGCAATGACTACTCTTCTATCAGTTAGTACTTCTGGTGCCTTTTCTGTGTTTCCAGTACTGGATTCTGCACTTTGTATGTACTGTTTTGTTTAGTGTCTCAATGATTTATGTTGCCATCACTTATATTACAGTGCAGGAAACTGAGGCACAGAGATGTCAACTATCTTGGCCAGGATCATGGAATCTGTGCATGTTGAAGCCAACACGTGAATCCAGGCATTCTGATGGCAGAGCCCTGTTGCTGACTATTCTGCAGCACTGCTTTCTTGTCTGATAGAATTTGTCCTACTTACCAGGAATAGGGATGGTACTATGTCACAAGGGCTGTGCCTCTCAAGAAACCAGAGACTTCGGGATGTCATGTGGACTCCAGGCTAAGAATCTGTCATTTTCTGCTAGAAGTCAACTGAGGCTCCATGAGGTCATTAAGTTCCAGAGTCTGTTGGTGGCATCCCCAAGTGTTGTTCCTGCCCCATCTCACCTTCACTGAGCCTTGGGGAGTAATCAGAGCCAAGACCTGCCTCCATTGCTGGGGCTTTTGCTGGGTATGAACCTTGAAAGTACCTACTGTGACCTCCTTTGGCCATGACATTGAGTGCCCTCCTGCAGGCCAAGGATCCCATAGCTCTTCCTCAGACATCACTGTGGTGAACGAGTGGACATGGGATGGAGGCTCCTCTTGAAGATCAAGCCCTGAAACTCAGCCCTCAGCCCTCATGAGACCTTCTGCCTCCAGAGCTCACCTTCAGATCTGTGCATCTTCCACTGCAGCAGCTTCTCTCTCAGCCCAGGCGCTGCCCCCAACACTGGGCAACAAGAGTGACCATCTTGGTGAGACCGGAGATTTTTACTGGGGACTATAAAAGTCACACTCTAATGAGAGACGATGTGGAGACTGGGTCCTCCAAGATCCAGAAAGCCAGCCCAGTTGGTAACACCCTTGTAAAGGAGTCTGATAAATAAATAAGCAAGCCATCCCGCCTGTCTTCCCCTCTGCCATGAGATGAAACAGCTGGCCATGGCGAGAGGCCCTGGGCTTCGTTAACTGGAAACAGATTAGCGGACTGAGTCTGCAGTCAGCGGTGCCGTCTGTGGCCTTGCAACGTTTGAAAAAGGAGATTTCTGTTGAATGTTTCTCTGCAAGGGCCAGGCAGCGAAAGCTTGAGCTCGGTCTGAATGTTTCATGCTGGTGGGTAAAAATACTTTGGGAATTTTTTTATTTTGAGGTCTCATCTTTAACTTTCCTATGGGTCTTTGACAAAAACCTCAGGGAATTCTATAGAGTGCGTGTTGTCAGTATTTTAATCAGCTTCAGCTGTCAAAACTCTTGTAACCCGCCTCTTCTATTTAAAATGTGTCTTCTAGGCATAAAATAATTAAAGGTGCAGGACCATAGAGTAGGCTCAGAGCCACTGCAGTGTGACAAAACCCCGTGGATAAAAGGTATTATTTCAGGAAGTTTTAAATATAAATTTTGTTTTGTCAGAAGGCTGCAGGGCACACATTTTCTATACTGTCAGGCTTGATAGTAACAATATTTATATTTCAAATAAAAAGATTAAATTGCAGTCTTACGTGTTTCTGGTTTTTGTCAATTTTTTTTCCCTAGTTTATCATAGTACTGTATCTCAGTGTGTCATCAGACTTTTTTTTTAGCTGACAATACTTTTATTTTATTGAAATATTATGTCTTTTACTGTCAATCTCAGGGTTGAAATAATGAAGGCAGACAGCCCAGTCACTTGGGCTTGGTTGTTTTACAAACAAATGTCTTGCTTTGTACCTTGTTGAAGATTTTGCAAAAGAAATGCAAAACAAGGAAACCAAGTCAAAAAATAAACACACACATGGCATGTGGAGTGCAGTGTTGGAGCTGGCTTTGAGCTTTGCACGCGGAGCCACACGTGTGCTTTGTCATCTCAGTGTGGGGAACAACAGGCCCCTGCTTGTGAGGGCTGTGCAGCTGCTTTTGTCACACCTGCTTAGCGGAAGAGGTCTCTGAGCTGACGCGCTCCTGGGATCTTGGGCGGGCTCAGTGTCAGCCCTTCAGTGTCATCCAGCAGCTGGGGGGCATGAGGCTGACTGTCTGGAGCTCCTGTTGGGGCACAGCCTGACAGGTGCTGAGGACTCTGAGCTGGCTTAGTCTGAATCACAAGGAGGGTCCAGATCTCCTGAAGGCAGCTTGTGTTCTCTTCTCACCCTTCCACTTGGTCCTTTGCTGTGCTGTGCAAAGTCCACTAGTTGATCGGAACTCTTCTCTCCAGCTCCCTGGTCCTTGTGTGAGACCTTTGCCAATCACCACGTCCCAAAGAGAGGACCCTCATATCTGAAATGGAAAATCATACACAGGCAGTAGTGTGTCCCTCTGTACCCTGGCAGACACTGTTAGTGGATCTCTACACTCCCTTCACCACAGGTTTCCTGAGAATCTCATTCACAGCCAGCCAACCAGAGACCACAGCCCATCTCAGCTTTGCCAGCTCTTTCTACAAGACAGGGGTGACATTTGTTTTCAGGATAGTTTAATTCACTGTCCCAAATAAATCAGTGCAGCTGTAGTTCAGTTAATAGTTTTCTCTTCCTTACCTCTCTCTTTCCCCTTCTCTTGTCCTTTTTTTCCTTCCTCCTGTTTCTTTTTTTCTCAATCTGTCTGTCCCTCTCTGTCTCTGTCTGTCTGTCTTCCTGTCTCTGTTTCTCTCTCTGTGTCTTTCTCTCTCTTTCTTTCTATCCCTGGGCACTGAACCCAGGGCCTTTGTGCTGGGCTATCTTCCCATCCCCTTTTTAATTTTGAGTCAGGATTTTACAAAGTAGTTAAGCTGCCAGGTCTGGGCTCAAACTTGCATTCTTTCTGCTTCTGCCTCTGAGAATGCTGGGGTTATAAGGCTTGTGCCACCACATCTGGTTCACAGAGTCCTTTCATAGTCTGAGTTCATCATGGCCAACACCATTTTGGCAGGGAAAACACCAGTACTTGAAGAAATTAAGTCCAAAGACATCCTAATCAAGAGATTTTGAGCATCTTTGTATTAGAGAAAAGAAAGGAAAAGTGAAAGGGGCAACTTAAAACCGGTGTGAAAAGTCAGCCGGGGACCTTACACTTGCCTGCCAGATATGGCCCCGCTGATGGTTCTTTTTAAACTCAGGGCAGATCCCTGAAAAGCTGTGGCTACAGTTAGTTCTCAAGAAGAGGATGTTAAAGTCTTTCATGGGAGCAAAGTGGTACCTGACTAAGCACCTTTATCATCTCCTTTCTGTCCTATTGACAATTGAAATAAAATATTTTGCTAATGGGAAGTTGGTGCTCTTTACATTCATTCTAACATCATTTTCAAAATATGGTTGTCTTTAGAAATAGCAGCCATATTATGTTATGACCGTACTTAACATCTATGAAAGCTTTGTCAGGAGCCAGGCATTTTGCTCTTGGATTGCCTTGCATTATTGCATTTTCCTTCTATGGCAAAGGTAGGGGCTACCCTTACTCTCCTTGGGGGAAGACTGCAATGGCCATGGGACTTGCCCATATTTATCCAGGGAGATGCAGGACACAGGTAAAATCCACACGTCCTGGCATTAAACCAAATCTGTTCACTATGATGCCTCACTGTAGACGGGTTTCATATTTTATACCTTGTCAATAAAGAATTTGAAGGGTAGAGAACAAGAAAAATCCCCAAATGTGAAATAGTCAGTCACTTAATGGGAAGAGTTAGGTTGAAGTAAAGACAGACTTTAGGTTGTGCTGGAAATAGATATAAAATGGGAAAGACAGAGAAGAAAAGACTGAGTGTGTGTGGTGGGAAGAAGGTGGGCACACTCTCCACTCTGGAGGGGAGGCTCACAGGTTATGTTGGAAGCACTACCAGGTGAAGTTGGTAGTTCTACATTATTTCACCTTTGCTCTATTGGCTGCACATCTGGAAAACGTACTATATGAAGGCAATGACAGTGTCCTCTGCCACACTAACTAGTCCTGTAGAAAATTCATCCCTTCAGGTCTGTGGAAACCCAGTCCCTTCTTCCAAAAACCGGTCCAACTGGAAAATTAACGCTGATTGTTGCTAAATGTAGTACTTCCAAAAGGAAAATGGAAATGTTCAAGAGTATAATGTTCCTTCTTTCTTGGAGTTTACCCTTTGTATTTGGTTTCCAATACTTCTCTGGTACATTTGGCCTCCAAAGGGGCTGTAGGAAATTAAAAGATAGGAAGAAAATTGTAAGAGATTGTGTTTCTTAAAGCCCATTCCACGAACCCTGAATGTAATAGAGTAAATGTCCATGTGAACAGAATTAAGTGAAACAAACACCACAGAAAATGTGTACAGAAAATCAAAGTGGAAGGGAGGGAGGCAAAACACTTGTTCTAGTTATCCCAGTGACTTTAAACAAAACTCTTTTGCTTGTCTCACTCCTCTGACTTGACTAGGCTGTGCTAGATTATTCTGCTGATATCACTTCAGGTCTTCCATTTAGTTCTAGTCAGATGGAGGCTGGGGAGCCAGTGGTTAAGGAGGCTTCCCTCACTGCCTAGTACCTTGGCAAGGATGGCTGGTAGGCTGGTGTGAGCTGGGCTTTGACATGCTAGGGATTCACGCTGTCTAACTCTGCATATGGCTTCTCTTCATGGTGCCCCCATCAAAGGTTGACCAACTTCTTCCATGGAAGTTTAGAGCTCTTGAAAGCACAACAATAGAAGTTGTCATGAGGTCCCTGCTGTGACATTCTGTAGGTGAAAGTGAAGTCAAGGGCAGCCCAGATTCTACCTGGGAGACCATGACACCAGGGTCCCACCAGTGGGAGGAGAAGTGCATGGAAATCAGGTCAACAGGAGATCTGTCTCCAATTTGGGTTTTGATATCAGTTCAAAGAGGTGAATTTTTGATTTTGAATTAAAAACCTTGGTCTTTAGCATAACTATCAGAACATCTGACATCTAGCCTTAGTCTACTCCATCAGGCTGCCGTGATCTCTCTATATATGAGCTTGCACATCTCTAAAGCATCATTTTCCTTAAGTAGCTCATTCTCACCCTCCCTATTCAGTCCCTACTTACACTGGAACAGACAGTTCTTATGGCTCTTACTGTCCATCCAGGGCAGAGTCAGAATGACTGATTTCGTCTTCTGGGTTTTTATAGGGCCACGGAAAGATGGAGAAAAAGGAGGAGGAGTATATTATATGAATCATGTGCAAAGGGTGGGTGTGAGTTTGAATCAAAGACCAGATGAACATAGGCTTAAGGATTCTGGAACATTTTCACACACATGCACATGTGTGTGCATGTACACACACATACAAGCTAATGTGATTTAAAAAAAAAAAACTTTGATTCAGAGAAATTTTCTCAGGGAAAACTCCCTCCACCATGACTAAACTGTATTGACTCCATGGAAATCTACTGATAACATCACCCTGTTTAAATATGTATTGCTAGAGCACTTTCCAGGAGGCAGACCTTGTATGCTGTTTGCCTGTCATCTGTCAACTAACTGCACATGGCAAGGGAGACAAAAATACTGGATAAATCTGACTCATCCACTCCACTTGGCATGTTAGATGCTTCTCCCCTTTTTATATTTACATATTCAGGTATTCAGGGGCAAAGAGCAATTTAAGCCAAAGAAAAAGGAGGTGTTCAGTACAAAGATATAGAGGGGGACAGTGTAGGAGAGTAAGAATCACACAGAAGAAATGGGACTGGATATTGTCAATGAAAGTGTTACTAGTTGGCTTTCTTGTCACTGAGATACAGTATCTGACACCCATAATTCAGAGGAGAGGTGTAGTTTGGCTCAGAGCTTCAGTGTTTCAGTCCATAGTCAGCTGGGTCTGAGACAGAAACATCATGGCAGAAAGGCCTGGAGGAGCAAACCTGTATAGTTCATGGTGGTGAGGAAGCAGAGCAGGGCAATAGAACCAGAGAAAGGGGGGCCCAGAATAGACAAGGAATCCCAACAAGGTCAAACCACCATGACTTACCAAAACATGCCCAGAGTGTGGAGTGTGCTCCATCTATTACAGAAGGTTCCCAAGGCCACCCAAGTAGACAATGCACCCTGATCACCACAGAAAGTAAAAATGGCTGCCTTCTGGAAGTCCCCTGAGCTTTTGTATTATTCTGTACAGGTCTCACATGCTTTCCTTCATCATGTTACACATAGTCCAAATGTGGCTATACCATGGAAAACTGTACACTGTTCATGCCCATGAGTTTAGAACTAGTATTTTTATGTCTCCATTCCATAGTCTAAGGGGGAGAATCTGATTAGTCCAGCCATCCCCCCAGTACTTTTCTGAGTCAAGTCTTCTTTTTTATTGGTCCAAATGAAAATGCCATTTTTGTAAAGATTGGGAACTTCCCTTGTGATCACATGGCTTGGAGGGCCCTTCATGCATATTGGGAGGGAGACACTCTTATGGAAGAGTATGTGAGGTGGATGAGATCATCCTAAAATGCTGACTGAGCCTTGTCATCTTTTGGCAGAGATGAAATAGGAACTTCAGAAACTTTGTGGGTTGGGGGTAAACTCTGTCACACTTTGAATTTAACAAGAAGACCATGCTGTTAGACCACTAGCCCATATGTACTTCTGCACAGTCATGCCATTGTTTCCAAATACCAGCCTTTTTGTAGTCATGGAGAGGATCATTGTCATGACACAGCCTCCAGCCCATTGATTTCAGTGCTGACACATGAGGGGTATGCCCAGAGTGCGACACACATGGAGAGACATGCCTAAAACTCCTAGAAGGGACATGGCTAGCCTACAGTTTCACAACCAGAAAGCCAAGGGGATAAAAGCCATTAGAAACAATTTTAAAAAGCAGTTTCTGTATAGATGATTAATAAACCTGAAATCACTGGGAAAGGAGGGTTTGGTCATTGAGAGCCAAAAGAGTCATTCTTAAGCTTAGTAACATGTCCTTGGGCAATTTTCAGTTTTCCTGCATTTAGAAAGGTCTGACAGAGATCATATTAGTTCGAGGCTTCACTGAGAAACTTAAATAGTCCATGCTGTAAAAAACAAAGAAAAAAATCCCCCCAAAACCCCTAAATCCCCCAAACCAGAACTCTAATTGTGTGAAACCATTCAATGAAAGTCTTCTGTGTGACTCTCTTACTCTCCTACACTGTCCTCCTCTATATCTTTGTACTGAACACCTCCTTTTTCTTTGGTTTAAATTACTCTTTTCCCCTGAATACCTGAAGATGTAAAGATAAAAAAGGGACAAGCATCTAACATGCCAAGTGGAGTGGATGAGTCAGATTTAACCAGTGTATGGGGGGGTTAAGAGATATGAGGGGACTCACCAGAGTACAGAGAAAATAGGACCTTTTGAAAAACTGTAACTGAGCAGAAGCCCTGGTTCATCCCCAGTACCTCATAAACAAGACAAAAATTTAAAAGCAAATAAGCAAACCTGTAGCAAGCTACTTAACAGGGATAGAATCAGCCTTAGTAGACGCTTAGGAGCAGATTAAAATAGGCTATCTCCACTAAACCAACCAGAAAGAGACCGATCAGAATATTTATCTAATTACAGGTCATTTGTAAATCAGTTTCCCAGGACCTACCAAACCAGCAAGTAAGCTCTTGCTGTATAACACAGACTCAGTGGTAAGTGCTTGACCTGTATCATCTTATTCATTCCAAACCCTTCCCAGCATGAAGTAACCATTACCCTTGGAGTACAGAGGAGAACTCTGTGGCTTACAGATATCACGACATCTGCCCAAGGTGATGAAACACTGAGTTAGATGGTTCCTGAGAGGCAAAAATAAAAATGGGGTTAGTCTGAAGGATGGAATAAAAGTTTGCCTTGCACTAAAGTCATGCCTATAGGAGGAATTTGTCTTCCTATTAGGGGCTTTTAGCATAGGAAAAATAATGCCTACGATGTAGAAAATTAGCATCCAAAGTGAAGATTCCGTCCTTTTTTGGTGAAGAGAACCAACAGGAATGAATGAGGTGGAGAACAGTATACTCAATTCCAACTCTACACATGGACTGTTATTGGCAATGTCAGCAAATTAATCAAAAAACTTTCTGGTTTGATGATAAGGAAGCTGTCATTTTCCCTGCTGAGATTGGCTTGCCTCATGACATCGGTATAATTGATGTCTGTTCAATAATACCCAGATCTGTCCCAGAATCTGTGCAAGAACATCTGATAGTTGCAGCAAACTTTAAAGTGAAATGCAGACAGGAGAGTGTCCAGATGGTCACAGATGTTCTCAGATAAAATGAGATTTAAAAAAAATACATATTAAAAGCTGTTCAACAGATGTTCTATCCAACAAAGGAATGGTTCGTGGTTTGTTGTAGACTTGGAGTGGTCTGGACTGGGCTGGCAGGGCTGGGAAAGAGACCTTCGATATGTTCTAAGAGGTACTAGCCTTAGCCCCATCATAGACTCATGCAATCAGTATGGCTTCCTCCAGTGAAAATATGTTTTTTCTCCTGGATTGTCTGTCAACATTTATTCAGAATGAGTGAGTATATCTTCTTCTTCTGACTTAACATTAAGTCAGCTCAAAGAAGACTGGACACCCAAAAGGTCAGATCCTTGCTCACACTGAATTTTATAAGGTTTTTATTTCTGATTTAAACCAAATACAAATATGGCAGGTGGAAACATATGAAGCCACATCAGGGAGCAGTTCAGTACAAACTGCCATGCAATGGACTATAGGATTTCCAAGGAAAATGGAGACTGGCAAAACATCCCAGAGAGCTGTGTACATAAATGTGCTTTCTATGGAGGTTGCCATGCCTATTGCTTTGTATTGTCGATGACTACCTTTGCATTGCAACAGCAGAGGTGAATCATTGGGACAGAACCTGTATAGTTCACAAACTGTGCAGTATTGACTGTCTTAGTGGCCTTTTGTAGAAAATACTCTCCCTGGTTGATCCCTGGTTTAGGATCATTCTATTACAACATAGTTATCAGGAAGAATCTTCTCCATCTAAGAGATAGTAAATATGGAAGCTTAATAATATAATATTATTTTTTCTCTTTTTGGCACTTGTAGAGATGAATAAAACCTAGTCATCATCAAAATGCTTGAAACAAAATGAGTAAGGTATTTTGTATCCAGTGAGTTTGGCCTTACTGTCATTGTCTTTAGTGAAAGATTGAGTATTGTTAGAAACAGTCTACATTTAGTAAGCTCTTGCTGTATAGCACAGACTCAGTGGTAAGTGCTTGACTTGTATCATCTTATTCACTCCAAACCCTTCCCAGCATGAAGTAACCATTACCCTTGGAGTACAGAGGAGAACACTGTGGCTTACAGATATTACGACATCTGCCCAAAGTCATGGAGTGACGGGTGGTAAAGTGAAATCTATGTGTGCTGGAAGCAAAGTTCAGGCTCCCAAAACGGTGAGGGCGAGTGTCTGAGCTTCAGTTACACTCAATACATTTTTTGTCTGTGCTTGATTTGTCCCCAGCCTGGTGATTTTGTGGGGAGCACAGAGGAACAATTACGGCCTAGAAACTGTGTGCTTTACCCTGAACTCAGCACTGTCCTGGCCTTAGGCTCAGAGGCCGTGCCTAATTCCCACATCATGAGTAATAAGCCCTCCCATGGTGATGCTGGGAGAATCATCCCAGCCCTGACTTACTACCGTAGCTCCCCAAATATTTGTCTTTTCCTCAGGAATGGACATTGAGAAAATGGAATCTAATGACTCATATTTCTCAAATAAAGAACACATAGCCATTGGCTTTTACCTCTCACTCTTACTCATTACTTTCTTCTAGGAAATTCGATGAGCTGATACCTACCAAGTACTTAGTGTGTGCTTAATTACCATCATCCTTCATGGTCACGACCTCATGCCCAGACACTTGACACGTATTAGCCTCTCCCAATCCGAAAGGAAGGCGCCTATATTTCCATTCTGCTTCCTTTGGACAGTGAAGATACAGAAGCTGCTTAAACAGCGGATAAGGTTTATTTGACAAAGCAGTTTTAAGCCCAAAAAGGCCCAATCAGCCCCATGAGGCAAATGCCTCTCGAATCAATTCTGTGGAGTTGGATGGCCGGGTCTGTTACATCACCGTCAGCTTTCTTGGGTCTATGGAGGAGAAAACTTCCTTTCTGCTGCATCTCCAAGATCTTTTCCTTTTCCAGAAGAAAAGAAGGTAGAGAAAGGAGTCCAACCAGTATCAGACACAGGCTTCTGATGAGAGATTTATTTCAGGAGGCTTTAAATGCACGTTTCTCGTCTTTTAGTGGCCTGTGTGTCTCACAGGGAAATCGCTCCATCACAGCTTCAAAAAGGGTTAGTCCTCAGGAAGCTGTTGGCATCTGTCAGTGCATGACCCTCTTTGGCCAATGTGACATGAGTAGTTTGCTGGGGGAGAAACTTCCAGAACTCTTTTGTTCAATAAGCTCAGCATTAGCCACGTGTGTCCACTGCCTACTTGAAACTGATGACACCGCCCATGTTACTATCAGATCTCAAACACATAGAGGGAGAAAATAATGCAAAATTGTTTCTTAGCATCTATTTTACTAATCTTCCCATATTAAAATGCTGGTACTTTGTATATACAGGTGAAATACCCTTATGTAAAATGCTTTGGGCCAAAAGTGTTTTGAACTTTTTCAGATTTTGGAATATTTGCATGTATAACATGATATATCTTGGGACAGGACCCAAAACTATACATGAAAATATTTTATTGCACAAATTCCTTATACACAGAGCTTGAAGATATTTGATGGAATATTTTAAGTATACCTGCATTTTGACTGCAACCTATCACATTAAATAAAGGAAGAATTTTTTCCTTGTGGCGTCATGCTAGTGTTCAAAAGTTTCAGGATAAAGCGTTTTAGTTTGTCCAATTTGCATATTAGGAATGTTCTTGGATTGAGTTAAAATATATTTAAGTAAATATAACTTCACCTAGTTCCTTTTATTTTTTAATATGTGAATACAATAAGATATAAAACTGTATCTTTGGACCCTATTCCCTTTTCACCAGGCAGGTTTTTCAAGGCAAATTCCTCCTGTTCTGGACACTGTGTGTGCAGACCGTGGGTAGGAACTCCTGGTGTTCTCCTGCTGTCAGCCTGTGGACGAAGGCAGCACAGGAGGAGGAGAGAGTGAGGAGACAGACCCAGCCCCTGACATTCAAAGGCCCTCTTCTCTTTCACCTGTGATCCAACAGTGATCCTCACTGTCCTACCAAGCACAAATCTGGAGCTTCTCTTACCTGCTATAAAAAGCATCTTATACCATCCTTGCCTGGAGGCTTCATCTCCCCAGAGTCTAGGGAGTAGGTGCATTAAGGTAACATCTCCCAAGTTTGACTGAGCCTCAAACGTGCCTGCCAAGAAGCAAGGACTCAGCCTCTCTCAGTCATGGAGGTGCTTCTTGGAAGGCTAAACAGTGAGAGATGCTGTAGAGGCAGCAGCCACTTGGTATGAATGAGTTCCTGAAAGAGGGTACACACAGAGCATGGCCTCCTGGCTTCAGCACCTCTCCATCAACACCTGCTGGAAAGATGAGGCTCAGATAACTGGAACAAAGTGAAGATTATGCCAGTAACTTTCTTTTGTCCTTCCCTGGGACTTGCTATCCTTCTACTCTCTGCTTGTGCCATAGAAGGCAGGGTTTACAAACAAAAGTTTTCCAGTCTCTCTTAGTGGAGTTCAACTAGTGATGAGCACTAGCAAGACAGAAGAAGGAGGAAAGAGTGTGTTTGGGGTTCTTGCTCTTGCAGCTTTCTCTCTGCAAGTCATCAGAATCTGACTGCATCCTTTCACTTAAGATCTATTTCCATCAGTGGTTTCTTTCTTTCAGTGGCCCTGTCTTTGCCATGTGCCACTCCAACTCTCATGATATAATTGTGCTCCCTTGCTACTAAACTTTGTGGTTTATACAAAGCCTGATCAAAAACTATTTATCAATAATTTTTTGCTAGACTCTCTATTAACTATCAAAGTTGGTATGAATTTCCTTAGGATTTGCAATAGGGATTTTAACTCTGTAGTAGGTTTCCTTTGACTAAATTATAATATAACATCACCTAGTTTCAGATTTCCAGGTTCCAATACGGTGGATGTCTTCCAAGCAGTCAGTGGGTATGTGATTGGTGAATTAGACAGGAGGATAGGAACAGTGAATTCGGGGGCCAAAACGCATGAGTTTGGAGAGGTGAGACAGACCCTTCCAGCTGATGGTGTTTTGATGATGGAATGTTAAGTTGGAGATTCATGGAGTGTGGGTCAGAATACTTTGGGTTTCCCTTTTGGCTTGGAACATAACAGATTCTGTCTTCAAATCACATACATTTTTAACATATTTGGGCTAAAATAGAATTGATCAAATCCTGTCCCTAGACATCTATGTTGTAGTGAGCTAACAGTATATAAGATCCCTGACAGTGCCCATGGGCCAGACCATCATTGTTGACTATTGATGAGTTAGGTGATAACCAGGTGTCATAGCATGCATGCTGCAGCCCAAAGCAAAACTGGTAGGCTGAAAGAGTGATTTGGACAGTTTCATCTCCCTTTCAACCTCACTACGTATTTTTCTTTAGCTTCTTCTCTAGTTTCTCAACCCTCGTCTTGACCCAGTGATTTTCCAACATCAGTCATTCCTTTGTATCTTTTCATGTGATTGGAGGTTTCTGCCAAATAACTGTAACCAGTATTTATGTCTTTAATATTTTCTTTTACATTACTCAGATGCTTTGTCCTAAACAATGGTTTATGTGAAACTAAAGACTTGTTATGTGAAGGACACATACAGACACATAGATAATAATGAGGAGAAAAGTCACAGACCAGCTGGACTGTCCCATTTACCTCTTTGTCTCTGGGGATTCCAGCATGGGGTGGGTACTGTCAGACAGAGAACTCTTGTGTGGTGATGTAAACATCCCTCTGATAGAGCAGCGACCAGCCACATGCAGCCACTGGCACCTGTTAGGGGGCAAGTGTGGCTGTGAAACGGAATGTTTAAAATTTCATTTGGAATAATGTAAATTTAAATAACCACATGTGATGAGAAGCAGCCACCTTGATCAGCAAGCTCTGGAGTCTCTGGATAAAGCGAATCAAATGGGAAGGGTGAACTTGGTCCAGAACTGCATGAACACTTTACGGTGTCTTTTTTTCTTACTGTTCTTAGGAACCCTGGGAGGGAAGTGTTAGCTCATTCTGGTGGTAGGCACAAGTCAGGGTGAAGAAGATTTCCTCTGTGTCCTTAAATACACAAGCGATGAAGCCTCCCCTGTTATTTACAGAGAGAGGGAGCTGCGAGTGAGCAGACTGTCATCCAAACCTAACTACAGACAAGATTTAAAAGGTTGACATTTCTTTTTTTTTCTTTTCTCTCTTTTTAAAAAACACTCAGCTCTCCTCATTAACCAGATATCTTTATTTTCTAAATATTTACCACCCAAATGAAATTTACAGTTTAATTTGCTGTATAAAATCATTTATTGACTGATAAACCTCATTACTAAGCGCCAGTACAGCCCCTGGAACTCCCGACAGTTTTAATTCTTGTAGCAGCAGGCTACTGTGCGAGAAAAACAATCCTGTCAAATTAACGGCAGGGGTCTAAATTATTCAAATACACTAAATCCATGCAGAACATTCTCCTGCTCATAATTTTTCTTTTGGAACCAACAATTAGCTGGCAATATTCTAATTTAAAACAATGACAGTCATTCTAACAGAATTCTGGGAACAGAGGACATTCCACCTTCCCATGTGTCCTCGTGGTCCCAGGGGCACCGTGGCGACCTTTGAGTAAGCCTCTGTGGGTGGTTTTGTTGCCCAAGGTCCTCACCTCCGTGGAGTGCACTGTATTCCGTGTCTTCCTATTCAGGCCCCGGGTCAAAGCCGCATTTTGGATAGCACAATGTGTGGTGGTGGCACCAGCATTTGTGGCAGGTGAGCATCAGCCTGCAATTAGTTAATTGCACATGCACCTTTCTGCTTGTGGGAGCAAAAAGTGCCTCCAGTTTTCTCCCTGAAAATGCAACCAAACTAATTATTGAGCTGCTGATTCAGAAGGCAGACCCATCTAATTGAGCCCGTGAAATGGAACATTTTTTAAAAAATCCTGTAAAAATGATCTTACCTTGAAAACAACATGTCTGAGAAGAAAATCATTATCACGGTGTTAGATCCTAATTGTGACCTCCAGTGTGTTAAATCTCTTCTATGACCTTGACTCCTGGTAGACCTTGTTTGTGTCACCCATAGTGTGTGAACCTTCAACAGTGGTAAATTATTAGGTATGACACACAAAGTCAAGTTCTTAAATAGGAGAGCATTGTAATGCTTATTTGGACTGCTCATGTATGTATTCATCCCTTTATCAAATATTGACTCAACTATCTGCAAAGCACGGGCACACAGGAAACAACTAGGTGGTAGATATGGAAAGAGACACCAAAGACTGACACGTAGTGAAAAACAATGCTCAGACCTTTAGGTCAGGATTGCTCAGAAGCAGAGAAATCTCAGAAGTTTGTTAAGAATTCAGATGAATCTGACTTCCCCTTGAGAACCTGAACCAACCTCTCTGAGTAGAACCCAGGAATCTGCATTCTAGCCAGTACAGCCAGGCTGTTGTGCAAGACAAGCTTCCAAATAGCAGCTGGTGATAATGGCCATATGAGAAAGGCCAGGCCAATGGTGCAGGTGAGATACCCATTATGTAGCCATGAGAAGTGGTGCCACAGTTAGAATCCTTATCAAAGACAGCACTGAGCTGAAGTTTTGGGATAGGTATGCCATAAATGAAGCCTGTGTCTGTGACTGTAAAGGACACTTTTCCCACCAATGTGGTAGCTCTCCCTATGGGGTTCATAAAGGAGTTTTACTCCATTTTTAGTTGTTTTTTTTTTATCTTACTGGACATTTTATTTAATAGTATTTTTAGGTTTATGAGAAAGTTGTGAAGAGTAGTCTTCATAAACCTTTATTTGTAACATTGTACAATAGTGAGGTACATTTAACATAATTAATGATCAATATTAATACATTATTACTCACTAATCTCTATTTTTCTTGGATTTCCTTTTTAACTTAAGATCTTCTTCCCACACAGGATACCACAGTACATTACTTTCATATTTCCTTAGGTTTGTCCTTGCTCCATTAGTTTCTCAGACTTTCCTGGTTTTGGTGACATTGAGAATTTAGAGCAGTAATAGCCAGGTATTTTGTAGATTGTCCCTCAGGTGTGATACGGCTGATGTCTTTCTGCTGATTGAACTGGAGTTACGAGTTTAGGAATGGAGCACTCAAGTATAAAGTGCTATTGTAATCGCTTGATGTCACACTGAAACATGTACTATCAACACAACTTATTGAACTTGACCTTGACCAGCTGGTGGTGGCACATTTTGTCAGTTTTCCCATACGGAAGTTACTTTTTCTGTACTACCTTCCTCAAAAAAAAAAAAAAAAAAAATCACTCTGTGCAGCACACACTTAAGGTGGCAATGCTGTTTTACCTCCTTATTTATGGAATATCTTAATAAACTATCTGCAGTTCTGTTTAGGAGATTTATACATTCTTCCTCATTTATTTATTTATTTTATCCATTTATTTGTGTTGTTATGAACTTACTGTCATTTAGTTGGGATCATAACCCAAGTTGAGTTTTTTGCTCAAATTGTTCCAGCCTTGATCATTGCATCTTAAGTTGGCTTCTGTGTTCCTTTGATAAACATCATTAGTTTTATCATTTAAGTACTTTCACTTTCTAGCACCAGAGTGTTCTTCAGATTCATCATATATACTTCTTTTCCAGATCCTAGGAGCTTGGGTTTCTTTTCTTGGAGTATAAGATTTAAGAACCAAGATCTCAGTGTTGAGTGTGCCTATTACTCTCAGAGGGCTATTACTTCTAAGTTCTCCCAGAACTAGGGCAAAGCTAGGACATACGTGTATGCCCACACTCCTTTGAATACATACATAATTACATCTCTTTCAGTACACACCAATGTCTCCTATTCATCACCTCATATGCCATTCTAGTTTTATCTTCTTGCTTATCAGTAAACTTCCACTCCAATAGTGAGAAGGCTGGAACTGATACCTGCCACCATTTATTTTCTCATTCAGTCTCAGTGAAAATCTACCTGACTATTGGTCTATCTATTTACAAGTAGGTATTAATAAGAAATATACAAAAGCTGTCTTATGAAAAAAATTCATAGCAACATTATTACAGAATGATGATAATAATACACTGTGTATTATGATCTTTAAAAATGGTATTTTAATTTGTTAATCCATCTCTGAGCACCTTTCCTAATAATATTATACATTTTTGCATAAAACATTTTAAGTATTGAAAAAATATCTCGTATCATGTCTAATTTTGAAAAAGTTCTTCCTATTTCACAATATTTATTATGATGCCCCTTTTTATATAATCACCATTTAAAATTGGGGTGACATCTGTTCCCTGACCCCCCTGACTTGCAGAAACTCTTTGACAAGACTGCTAAGTAGAGATGCAGTGTGTCGTGGGCTGTCCCCCCTTTCTCTGGTCTATCTTTTCTGAACACAGCTCAGCAACCATTGGCAGCCACCCCAAGTTTGCCACAAGTTAGTTCCAGCTGCCCCTGTCTTCCTAAGCTATATTAGCAGCATTAGCATCCATTTAAGAAGTACTTGTTATACTATGTGCCTACTCTGTGCTAAGAACAGGGACACAGAGATTACTGCCACTATGTCCCTGTCCCAAGTAGCTCTGTGATAAATTGGGAAGGTGAGAGAAGCTTGGCTTTTGTGCCATTTTGCCAGTGTCACTTTACCTTTCTAAGTGACATTTGAGAGAGCATAAGATGTTATAGTATCTTGAATAACCAAGCCTGCATCCAGCCTGTAAGAGTTAGGGCAGCTTTCTGAAGAAGGCGACTCTGGCTGAGTCCAGAAAGCTTGGTTGATGCTTTTTAACACACATCTGTGGATGGCCTGACTAGAGGCTGGGCACTAAAGATGTGATGGGGGAGGAAAAAAACCAAGGCTCTGGTCTCAAAGAGACCCCATTTAGGATAGATGCAGGCATTTAGTCACATAAATGGCAGTTAATCAGGTGGAGACGTGGTGTTCCAGCCCTGAGACCTCACCTGCACACCTTTTTTTCAGCTCTCCCGTCTGCATCCAGCAAGCCGTGGAGGAAGTTGCTTTGCAGATTTCAAAGCCCCTAGCTCACCAGAAGCTGTGTGCTGACACCCATGCATCCACCACGGGCAAGAGGACGCAGTAGGGGTGCCACTGGGACAACATCCATTTGATCCTTTTTATATGTAAATGTGACTTTAAATAATATTTTGTAATGACCTGCATTCCTGTTGGAAAATATCTCTTGATGATTAATCTTTCTCTCTGTAATTACGACAGCCTAGTGATCTTGTTAATTAATGCCAAAGAGGGTTTTTCAGCACCTCATTAAAGGTTTTCCCTTTCAGGACACCCAACACTCTGCTGCACAGCCAGGAGCAGAGAAAGCCATTTTCTTGTGGGTGGAAACTCATCTTTTGATCCCCTTCCTCCCCTTCTCCCCCTACTTCCTCCCACCACCTCCTATTTGTGGGTATTTTTTCCTGTGCCTCCTCAGCCCTCTTTTTTTTTTTTTGCCTTGTCTTCTTTCATTTTAGAAGATTGTGGCTTCTGATTGTTCTAAAACATTGTTTTAAATATAATACTATTGTTCCCCTATCCTCAGGAAAGAGTTTTAACATTTTGTATTTAATGTAGTATCTTCTATTCAGCAAGTCTGGTTGAGTCTTTTATATTCCTTACTAGTACCAACAAACCACAGTGAACTGAAGCAGGACTTGGCGGGTACACTCTAACACTCTAAAATTTTATTTCATAAAAATGAAAACAAATGAGTTGATAAATGAATGAAGCATTTTTAAGCTAATAAATTTTGTTAATACTATATATTTTATCCCAAGTGGTAGCAAAAATGGCCTGATGACCAAGTCCTGTATGTTCTTGTTATAAATATATATTTATTGGCACACAGGTCTGCCCATCCATTGACATATGCACTATGTACTTCTTCACTGCTGTCATAGCAGAGTTGAACACATACAGTAAACATCATTTGGACCCAAAAACCTAAAATATTTACTCTTTGGTCCTATCCAGAAAACTCTGTTGATCTCTGCTCTTTCGCATTCTTGCAGATTCTGAAGGCCTATTATGCATTTACAGAGAATAAAAAGTCTATGACCAGTCATCTTACTTAGCTTTCTTCCATCCATTTTCCCCCTAAATATATTTGATCACAGAAGCCTCTTCTAGTGAAACTTCATGTGAGTTAGTTGAATGACATCTGCCTCAGAGGCAACGTTCAGCTTCCACTTTCTCACTCTGCATGACTTCTGTGTGGTTGCCATCATGGCCCCTATTTTCTGCAGGAATCGGCAGTACAGCCAAGCACTTCACCTCTGTTGAAATCCAGCTCTCCACCCAGCCCCTGAGAAAATGTTCTTCCAGTTGGGACAAGAGTGAGGCTTTAGCTAGGCTCCAGTAAGCGTCTCCTTCTCTTTCCAGGAGCAATGGTGTGTGTAGCCCAAGCCCAGGTTCATGACAGAGCCAGCTGGGCTAGTTTCCTGTCTGTGGGTTTTCCACTCTTGCCTCATCAGACTCATCTCAAAGAAAACTTGTTCAGGTTGTGGTTTATTTTTCAGAGCCATTGTTGAAACTGAGATTAAATTAGTTTGACCTTGATGATCAGTCAGATCTGAAGAAATAGCTAAGGTAGGGTTGAAGAGTCCTAGAGGCATAGATTTCCTCTGAGGCTCAATAGTACCTGGGGAAGCTGGGATGAGGAGAGTGTTCCCTTATTCTGGAGTATAAGGAGGAGGTGGGGTGGGGAGAAAATAACTTTAGATTAAGACTTGCCCTTGAAGAATTCAGTGGAGTAGAAATAGGTCCTCGTATTGCTTTCCAGTTCTGCCAGTCCTTCCTTCTCATAAAAGAGACATGAAGGGAGCATGGGGCACATACCTCTTTGCCATGGTGAGGCCACATGGAATCCAAGAGCATGCTAGACAGAGAGATAAGAGGGGGGCACTGGCAGAGTCTGGTCAGTAACTACAAGTCTAAGGGGTCAGACTGAAGTCAAGGATCAGTACAAAACCCAAGGTAGATAGCAGGCAGAACTGTAACTCCTGGGATGAAGTGAGGGCATTAAATAAACTTCAAAGGAATAAACCACAACCCCAGGTTCATCAGCCCCCGCAGTGTCTGCCCAACCCTTGGGAATACAAGGATGTCACCCTCCAATTGGGTTGTATTACATAACAAAAGGATTTTGCAGATTCAGTTAAGATACTGATCCACTGACCTTAACATGGGAGATTAGCAGCTTTCTCCAGCTGGTGACAAAAAGAAGAATAATAAAAGGACTTAATGTACTATGGCTGGCTTTAAATCGGAGGGAACCATGGGCAAGCTCAGACTTGCAGACTCTCATGGTTGAGAGCAGCCCACACTGGCCCTCCGGCCCTTAGTCCTGTGGTCAAAACACCTCCCCTCTGCCAAGCCCAGTGCGTCTGGAAGCGTGTTCCTTCCCCAGAGCCTGCTGATGAGAGTCATGCCTGGCTGACAGTTTGAGCTTAGCCTAGTGGGATCCTGAGCGGAGAGTCCAGCCCTGCCATACTGGATTTAGGGCTATAGTTACTGTGTTTTTGTATAAATTGTTATGTTTGTAGGAAACTAATATAATAAGCAAAGCACCAGTAAGGCTGATGGATTAATGAGTGTAGAGTGTGGCATCCCTCCCTCTATGAAACTCAGGCTACTGTTCCACTCTTGCCTCATCAGACTCCTCTCAAAGAAAACTCATTCAGGTTGTGGTTTATTCCTTTAAAGTTTATTTAATGCCCTCACCTCATCCCAGGAGTTGTCATCAAACCAAGACCTTGTTAAAGACAGGATTTCCACCCTCTTAGCCACGCTGATGGGTTTGGGTAGGTATATAACACAAGTAGGCTGAAGGAGAATTATTAGAAAGAGTCTCTTTGAGCTCTTGAGGCAGACGACATGAGCATGTTTTCTCCAGTCATCAGAGAAAGTCTGCAGCAAAGTGAAGAAGGAAATTGGCAATGAGAGAAATAAGGGTATATTTCTGATTCAGCCATACCTGGAACCAATAATACATGGCTTAACTTTTTGTTTTAGTTATTTTAAACAGATTTCTATAACTTCTGTAACTCCAAGTATAACCCCTGTTAAAATGGAGCAGAGAAGAGCCCCAGATGTGTTCTTCCTGAGGTTCAGCTGGCTTTGTGTAATTGGTCAAGTCCCAAAAGGCATCCCCACACCACAGCAGATATCACGGAATGGCCACACAGATCCCTCCCCTGCCAGTCAGGGTATACTTGTGACCCTACCTCTAATTCATGGCATGTGACCTTTGGGAAACTGTTCTGCTCTATTGGAACTTGCAGAATCCCTGGAGACCAGTGAGCCCCATGTGATATGCATGGTTTGCTGGATGCAAATCCAAACTCTTACCCTCCAACTCTAAGTGATGCCTGACTCTATGATTACCTCACAAATTGGGACTCTTTTGTTATATTAATTTATAAGAATGATTATCTTTCATAGTTTCATAGTACCCGAAGGTCTTATGTGGGTGTGAGTTCACTGCATTTCCTGACTATCCTGTGATCATGGTGATCTATATTTCAAGAAAGAAATAACAAAAATTTGGAGAAGTGAAAAGTCTTTCCCAAAGCCGCAGAACTGGTCAGTGGCAGAGCCAAGGTAAAAATGGAGACAGCTCAACTCTGTAGCACCCTCTTTCTGTGTTGTGGTTCTTTCATGAGCGTGATGCCTTCAGCTGCTCCTGGACCTCTGTGTTCTGTGCTTTCACATGTAGGTGCATTTAGGGTTGTTTTGGCTCAAAAGTCCTAGGAGGTGGTAGCTCCTCATAAGGAGGCAGGATCAGCCTTGAGTATCATCTATAGGAACTTGAGCAGACTAGAGATTTACTCCTGATTCCCTATGAGTTGGGTGTTTTGAGGAAGTCAGTTAAAGGGCTGAGTTTTCCCCTGAATTTGAGTTCTTAACAAGTTGAGAATACAAAGAAGTAGCGATGAAGAACTATAGTTTTACTTTTATTACTCCTGCCTTGTTTGAGGACCAAGTAAGTCTGACAGGTGTACTGAGAGTTTCATAGGCATCTGCACTCATCACAGACAGGAACGAACCTACCAGGGTAAGTTAATAAGATGCAGTTTGGAAACAGGGTTGATGAGAAAGCAGGGGAGAGTTCTTCCTCCTGTCCAAAAATTTACTCCAAGATGAAAAAGAGAAGGAGTGAAGCCAAGCTTTGCAATTTACTCTTCCCAACTTTCCCAATGTACTAGCTTGCTTCCTTCTCTCTTTGGGCGAAGCCTAAAGGGGCAAGAAGAACAGGAAGTTGTAGATGGTAACCAAGTTCATTTCAAGTAGGAGGAAACATTATGAGTCAAGGAGAAGAATGTCCCCTGTAAATACAAGGCTCGCACTTTTTCCTGAGTCGACAAGGCGTAAGGCACTGCTCTCTGTGTCGTGGTTTGCTGTCTGCCCATCTGCCCCTCCCTGGTTTCTAGGGCTGGCCAGGCATCCTTTTAGAGAGGAGGTGGAACCCGACTTTATCTTTCACCTTCTTCTTACGTTTCTTTCTCTGATGCTGTAGTTAGTAAGTCACATTACACAATGAAAGGAAGGAAAAATGAAAAGGAAATTTCCTATGTGATCCAGGTCACTTAACATTTGACAATAAGATAGAGAGGTGAGTAGTTTTCTCCAGGTGGAGAAAGAAAGGGGTGTCAAAATAATCCTGGGAGAGGGAGAGTTGTTCTTCCTGCAAGGAAAAGAATTCCCACTTCCTGGCTAAAGGTACATTTATCTCTGTGGCATAGGTAGAAAAGTTTTAAGTAGGAACTTTAGGTTTTGTAACGAGAAGTAAAATGAATTGGTCTGGATAGGATGTCTGCAGTAAGTCCTGACATTGCTTTAGTATGAGGTATTCAAGTTAAGGCGTGTTCCTTAAACAATAAATCTCCTTAAGCTCTGGGACTGCAGGTACAGACTGTGAACCACCAGGAGCAACTCGTGAGTTCTGCTAGACAGTCCCAGTCCCTGCCTGGCTCACTGGACTGGACCCTGCATTTGAGCAAGGTCTAGATATCTCTGTGATCATGGCAATTGGAGAGGAACCACTGTAAAGTCCTTCCCAGCCAGGGAATAGGAAAGCCAGCTGTGATACTTCAGGAAATGACTGAAATGAGCATATAATTCAACTGGGAGATTAGGCAGATTGTGTTTTCGGGATGCAGAATCTCTGGTCTCCCTCTCTCAGAGCAAGTTACTTGGTTACTGTTGGTAAAGCTGGAATGAATGCTTGCTTTCATTATTTCACTTCGTTTTTGTCTGGAGAGCTTGCTTTAAGCTACACTGCTTTACAACAGCCTGTCCCATTCTTTAGTGAAATGAGAGAGTCACTGTCCATATGGGATTTACACTCTGCTGGAGAGACACATTTGTGCTTCAGTCTTTGTAATTGTGATCCGAAGGAAAAAGATGGTGGCTCTGGGGTTAGGAGCAGGTGGTTTCAGGGCATTGTGAAGAGGGTAGCTTCAGTATCAACCAAATCAGAATCCAGCACACCAATGCCCACGGACCAATACTATCTCACCACTTGCTTTAATAAATAAAGTTTTATTGGAAGGTAGCCATGTGCATTTATTTGCACACTGTCTTTGGTACCTTTTGTAGTGTTACAGCACAGGTAAGTAGTCCTACTGAAGACTGCATAGCTCCATAAAACCTAAAGCACTCATTGTCAGAGTCCACCCCCCCCCTTTTGCTAGATACGATCTATCCAGGAGCAGTTATTTTTCTAAAATTACACAGCAAACAAGTGGAGAACAGACTCCCTGCGATTCAGATTTTGAAGTTCTTCTGGGAATATCTTGTATACATTGTAGTAGAGAGAAAAAGCTGAAGTAAGAAGCATAGGCGTAGGAGGAGCCCCACCAGCCAGGTGTGGAAAAAGAAGTTGGCCTTGGGAGAGATTAGCAAGGAGAATGCCAAGGCCAAATTGGACAGGTGAGACCAATTTGGAGAGGCACATTACCTTGGGGTAATGAGATTGCTCCTACTGGGAGAGCATTAAAGTGCACCTGGGCAGGGGGTAGGAAGTAAGAGGCACAAAGAGAGAGGCAGAGAGACTATCAATGGTTAGAACTGGGGGTAGCTTTATACAGAGAAGAGCAGAAAGCTCACACAGTGGAAGTCACGGAGGGAAGCTCAGTGTGGGGAGCCAAGAGCTGACACAGGAGCCTGTGGATGAACACTGGAGTTGGGGAGGGTCTGCCCATGTTGCAGTAGAAGAGCAGACACCAGGCGAGTGAGTCCCCAGAGGAGAGCTGTTCCCTGAGGATCATCCAGGGAACGTGCTCCTATCCTGGGGAGACCACATCCACAGTCATTCCCAAGCTAAGCTTTTCACTACGAAGAGCACATAGATTTGTTTGAGAAAGCATCTCTCATGCATGGGAAGGAGGCACGAGCTCATTGACTAGATCATGCTTTAAAACAAACAAACAAACAAACAAACAAACAGAACAAAATAGAAAAAAGCATCTAACAAAAGAAAAAACTCTTGATGTTACCCATCTGAAACCAGAAGGCTCTGCAATGAGCACTGTCATTTTCCCCTCTGTGTTTTAGATTTACAGATTAAACTAAAAATTATGTTGGAGTCATTTGCATTGAATCACACTTACCAATGCTACATGGCTGATCTTAGAAGTATTTAAATAGGATGGTGGTGCTGAATGGGGGAATGTTTGTCCACTGCTTTCTGAGAATCCTGGTTAGACCAGCTTAAAAGCAGATAATGCAGCAGTCATTTAAAGGAGAGAAGGTAGCTTTCTTTACAGGGCTATTTATTCATCCTTCACTCTTCACAGTATGGCACCAAGTCTGACTGTTGAAACAAGCCACTCTGCTGCTAGGTTAGGGGCCAGTTGTGAAACTTGTGGTCAGTAATTATTTCCAACTTTTCTGCATAATCTTCTCATTTGAACAAAAGCCCAAGACTAGAGTCTCATTTATTACAATGATTCCCCTATGGCAGGAATGAACATGGAATTTAAATACAGTTCTCTTCCAAAAGCTGTTCTACTTATTCACACACACATTGACTGAGTTTATCAAAACATTAAAAGCAGTCCTGGTGTGGCAGGACTAAGGCTGACATGCCCTGGAAAATTCTCCAATGGTGCAGAGGACCTCAAGGTCAAATTTTAACTTTTCCCCCTACATTTAATTTCCATGGTTTGGTTTCATAAAGAGCAATTTTTATTATGAGTTTTAGGTGGTCGTAATTGAAAGAGAACATTCTCCCCCTGAGAGAGTCTCCCTAGATAGCTGTCTTTGACATTGATAAGTTTCTGGCTTGGCCAGAAGCCATAGAAGATGGGTCCTCTTGTGTTAGACCCTTAATTGTTCTTCTCCATGTCTTCACACATTGAGCTGAAAACCAGAAGCAATTATGCAGATAAATCAAGCAAAGAATGGTGTATGTGCTCCAATGAGCCAGGATTTTAGTTGACACTGGCTTTGACTTGACTTGTCCCGATAATTGCATCAAGTTTTCTATGACTCTCCTGCAAACTGAGCTCCTTTAGATTTAGTGTGTGTGTGTGTGTGTGTGTGTGTGTGTGTGTGTGTGTGTGTGTGTGTTTGATAATGCTACTGATTTCTTAAAATAGTGGCAAAGGTGTGGATACTGATATACTTTGCATAAATCAAATGCAACTTGTATTAATTTGGGTTCCCCCAGAAACTGATTCTGAGATAGGAATTCGAGTGAAAGTGAAAATCCAAGATGTGACCCCAGGGAATGTAGGTAGAAGTTAGGTAGGAGAAACAGCAAGTTACCTCTGGCGGTGAGAAAACTAGTCTACTCCTATTGGGGAACACCAAGTCAAGTGGTACCTAGCAAGGTTCCCACCTGAGGGAACAGTCATTCTTGAGGGCTCTAACTGGGGTCATAAACTCTTCAGCATTGGGATCAGAATGGGCCCCAGACCATAGAAAAAGCCTTCAGGCAAAGAGTTATGTCAGGAGCTCTAAATGGGTCATTAACTTCAGCACTTGGGGATGGGCCAAGACGGCAGAGAAAGCCTTGGGGCAGAGATGCAAATACAAACCTGTGAGATCAGGCTGGAAGCCCTCCTGTGAGAGATCCTGAAGAGGTCTCAGTGGAGCAACAGCTGTACTTCCTTCTAAATGTCCTCAGACCAAAAGGTTTCAGTTTTGTGACCCACACATCCAGACCAACCTTTCTTGTATTACAGTAAAGGCAAGTGTTTGGCCAAAAATTTGATGAGTGTTCCCCCTGCCACTCTGGAGAGGCAGGTCCTTGACTTGTGGGTACCTGCTTGGTCAGGGTCTTTGCAAACTACAGTTTCTTGAGACATTCTTGCTAAAATCACCACCCAAATGCTGCACTTGGTGAGTCCACCAAACCCTCTATGACATGAACTCAAAAATGGTTTGGACCTTTTCTCGAAGATACTGTTGTTTCTGGTTAAACTTTAAACTGGACAAATCTCATTGTACCTAGGTGTGATCTGTATGCTTTTCAACAGTGTTTGACCCAAAGTAATGCAATTCTGATTTGAGATTCTCTCCATGTGGCTGCAAATATAACCGTGTCAAACCAACAAGCATTTATTTAGCACCTAATATATAGTGTTGTGATTATGTAAGGCAAAACTTCTAAACCACCTACTGTGTTATTTATTCCTTTTTCTCCTTCACTGTGGTATATTGGCAAATACAGTCTGTAAAGATATCTATATCTCGATATATGTATAGCTATCTTTTGGGGTCTGGAGGAAGATAGAACACTAACAGTGGATTAGTGATATGGGAAGTGGGAAAATATGCTCTTTTAGATTTTTGATTCATGCAACATTCTTTTTTAAAAAAATGTATTGTGTTGGTGCATTTTATATACATGTTGTGATCACAATCAACACTGAGAATTTTTACCAGTATATGACATGACTTAATTCTCATTTTTTTCCATAACAGTCTTGGAAAACAGAATTCAGGAATTGTCACTAAAAATATGCAAGTCTTTATTCTTTTTACTGTAACTTCCTTTAAGAATACCTAATAATTTTAGCTTTACCCAAATGTAATGGGCACTGAAATTCTGAGTAATAATTTGACTATGAATGAGATCTACTATACAGATAAAATACTCAGAGTTTTCAGGGTAGTAGTTGCTTGTAGGCCATTTGCATTTGCCAGAGCATCCCTGATACCGTCCTTTAATCCCTCCTATGAGAGCTTTTGCTACCTCCCCTGAATGGAAAGACTTTTGTTTCTGACCCACCCATTCTACCCTGTATTGTATTTATCTATTTTATACCGTAAGGGTATATTTTGGCTGTAGTGTCCTCTGTTACCACCTCACTGGTTATCCTTTGGAGGGATGCTGCGGGTGGGGCCAGACTCACTAAGAAAGACACCATGGTGCAGCGGGGCCAGAGACACAGCGCATGTGCACCCTCCCGCTATGTCTTATTGATTTTAATACCTTCCTCTTGCTTATGGCAGAGACTGGAACTTCAGAGTTATACATTCATTATTGTTGAGTTAATCAGAGTTAAGAGTTTTCTTTATTCTACTAAGAGGGTGTGAGCAGTGGGAGGACGGAGAAAGACAAAGATACGAGGATGGCCACTGTCATCACTTCTATTTAATGTTACATTATGGGTCATAGTCACTTCAAAGTAGATGGGGGAAAAGAAACTTTAAAATAGAAACATAAGAAAGGAGAAATGCAATATCATTACTAGAAGGTAGAAATCTAAAAGTCTACAAATAAACTATAAAAACTAATATGTAAATTTGAAAGGTTCACTAAAAATAAAGTCAATATACAAAATTCAGTTGTATTTCTATGTACCTGGAGCAGGTATACAGAGAATAGAGACAAAAGTATCACATGCATCAAATCATTGTGGGTACAGCTAATGAAAGATGTATAAGACTTCCATATGGAAAATGATAAACATCTTGGTTACCAAAAAGTGAGTGGGGAGATGTGGGAATTGATTGTTTTCAAACTTACCTGCACACACAGTACAATCTGGATAAAATATTGTCAGTTTATGTGTGCTTATGAACAGGTAAACTGCTTTTAAAATTCATATAAACATGTCAAGATCTGAGATCAGTCAAGACAGTCTTGAAGAAGAGACAAGCTGGCCACCTTGTACTATCAAGACTTAAGAACAGCCAAGCTACAGTAAGTTAGACAGTGTAGAGATCGTGCCAGGATAGAAAAGTAAAATGAGGGTTGGAACAGGGAGTTAAGAAAGGAGATGGCACTTGCTTTATGACTTAGGGAATGCTGGAGTGAAATGGGAAAGAATAGACATTTCAGTAGGTAGCATCAAATCAATGACGTATCCACAGAAACAGAAATGAAGTATGACCAATACCTCACACCAGAAAAAAACAGTAATTGCATGTGACAATTATAATGCAAAAAGTGAAATAATAAAATGTATAGAAGCTTGAATAGGGGAGAATCTTTATCAACTCAGGATAAGGAAAAATTTCTTAAACTAGACTTAGAAAACGCGAAGCCTGCATGAATAGTTTGATAAAAATGACCTATGTTAAAATTAAGGGCTTCCACTTAGATTTTAAAACACCTGTTAAAAAATGAAAAGACAAACTATAAAGTAGATATTTTGTCTGGGGACAAAGTATAAAACATACAAAAGAATGTTTATTGAAGTTTCAGCCTCTTGGGATGGAATTAAAAGAACTGGGCTGGGGGTGGTTGGAGTTACTGAGTCCTGATGAGCAGCAGGGTGGTCAGAGGAGTGAACTACATGCAACATTTCTCGGAGCTGTGGCAACTGCAATAGCCCCTGGAATTGGGACGGGAGAGAGAAACCTAAGGAGGACGGATGAACTGAGTCCACAGAAAGTCTGGAAAGTAGACATTTCCTTAGTTATCATGAAGAGATGCAACCCTAAGAAGTCCGCACTTGGAGGTGTGTCCTAGATCTAATCCTGTTGGCACTGATGAGAGCCCTCTCTGGCTCATAGTGGTGGTCACTGTTATGCTGCCTCATTGTCTCAGTGTGCGCAGCATGTGGCTGGGAATGGACACACTCTGTTACTACCTTGTTGGTGATCCTCTGAAGGGGTGCTACGGGTTGGGCCGGACTCACTAAGAAAGACACAGTGTTGTGGTGGGGCCGAGTGACACAGCGCATGTGCATCCTCTTCCCACCGCGTCCACCTCCATCCATCCCCTGGGTGGCTTGGAGTCAGCAGTCATGAGCCACACTGGGCGTATTTACATCTCAGAAGTGGGTGGAAGCCACCTGTCTGGCTCTTCCCCCTAAGTGGTCCCCCAGCTTGACAGAGATCATGAGATAAAACAGTTCAGTGGCATCATTAAAAGGTGAAGAAACTGTTTAAACTGCACACTGAAATTTTGTTTTAAGTAGGCAAACTTGACTAATGTATACTTATCTAGGAAGAAAAATTTCAATATAGATCTCAGTTCCAAAGGAGTGGAATGAAAAGCATCCAATTTAATTAAAATAAGAATTTCATTGTTTTTGGATTCAGTGGAAGAAAGAGTATTTTTTTAAAAATTGATTTCTGTTTTAAAGTTCAATAAAATTTTATTAATTTAATTAGTTCCTATCAATTTTTAAATAAGCTGTGGCTTAGATTAAATTTTCTCTCCCTCCCTCTCTCTCTCTCTCTCTCCCAACTTCCTCCGAGCATATTATTTGGTCCAATCTTACAGTTGTAAATCAAGTGACAGTTTCGCACCAGGATTTTGAGTTGTCTTTCCTGTTAGGGGGAAGAGTAGGAAAACAGAATACAAACGAGGAAAAATAATTTGACTAGAGGCAAGAAGGGGTTCCGTTCCGATGTCTGTTGCCAGCACCATTCGTGCCAGGCATCATATTCAGAAGCTGGTTTAACGGTGAGAACGGTGTCTGTGCACATCCATGGGCGGGGTGACCTGAGCGCACATTCCTGGTGGCCAGGTGGACAGGGGGACGGCGGGAGGGCAAAGGTGGACGAGAACCACATTCAGATTTGAGGGGCTCAATCCATAGTTCAAAGATCTTGTAAGAGGGTTTGATAACAGCAGGACGATATTGAAACTACAACTGAGAGGAATAAGAAAAGAGAGAAACATGCAGCAAGAATGGTGTCGCATTCAGCAGGATGAGAATGCAAATGTGATGGAAACTCCCCCCCCCCCCCTGCACACTACCTGCCTGCTTTCTGGAAGCTTTCTGCAAGTGCTGTGGGTTGCTTTCTGGAAACAGGGTTTGCCATCAAGTCATTTTTCAGTTTAATGGTATGCTTGGCCCCTCTCGGGAATGTACAGTGAGGAGTGGGCTCTTTAAAGCTCTGACAAGTATTAAGGCGAACACAGCCATGCACCTTGGCTTAATTGATCTCTCTGAGCACAGGACACATTTTTTGGCATCAAGCAGACCTGCACTTTCTGCAGAGTCAACCCTTTGGAACTTGCGTTCTGAGATGTGGCCTGGGGGAGGAGCCCAGATTGGGGACTCCCGCAACCCAGGCAGACTTCAGGCTCCGCCATGTCATATGCTGAATCGATCACATCATGTCTTCATTGAATCAGAACAAACTGCTGCCTCTCGAGAAGAAAGTGGGAGAGCAGGTCAGTGCAGAGATCAGCACCGTGCCTGGCATGTGACAAGAGTTGATAGGTGGGGCAGGCTCTTCTGTGTGCGGAGGCAGGTGTGGCCCCTATGGAGGAGATGGCAGGGACAGCAGGTGGGCAGCTGTCTCAGAGGGAGGGCATGAGATGGCCCTAACTGGAAAATTGCTGAAATCTAGGACACCGAGGAGTTTGCAGAGCCCAATAAGCTGTCAGTGCCTCTGATTTCTCCTGACTTTGGGGGCACAGTTTTCATCTTCTTTTCCTCTCCAGGAATGATGCTTGTTAAAGACAGGAGTTCAGGGGTTCAGAGAATGAAATTTGGGGCAGGTAAAGCAGACTGCAGCACATGCGCAGAGCAAGCCTCCTGGTTTATTAAAGGCCGGGCAAGCACCCTTTTCCTTTCCCTGGAAGCAATCAGCCAAAGGTTCTATCTTCAGACTTCCCAGGTATGAAATAGGAGGATTAAATGAGGTGATGTTTATAAAAACCTGGGAACAAATGAAAGGACCATGGAGAGGGGCTCTTTGCACTGTGATATCGTTGAGACCTTTCTCTGTGGTGGGGACAGACCTTGGGGCTTGTCCTGGGCCTTTTCTCTGTCACCCTCTCCCCAGTGCTGCAGCCCTTCCTCACACAGCTGTGAGCTGGCTGAGTCAGCGGGGGGGGGGGGGGGAGCGCGCTGGGTGCCATATGCATTCCTGGCTTGCCCTAAGAATGCATATGGCACCTGTCCTGTGCCCAGCACTGTGCCCCTTGCTGTGAGAGCAAAGAGGAGCAAGGTGCAGCCCCTTTTGGAAATGATTCCTGGCCTGGGAAGGGTAGCATGTGTACAGTCTAACTGCTCATTAAGCCCCAGTAGAGAATGCTGGGACCCTCCTTGGAAAGGGTTTAGAGTACTGTGAGAGACCACCACAAGAGCTTAGTGCCTCCCAGTGACTGTTGTGATTGACAGAATTATTGTTATGAAACATGCAGGTTGTAATGAGAATACCAAGGACTGGTTCTGAGTGGGGAAGGGAGGCTCATTCAGCCTGGAAGCTCACGGAAAACTCTGGAGAGAAGCTGATGCTTGAATCTTGAACATATATAAATATGACCAGTTTAGTGGTGATAGAAAGATGCATCTCACTGGTCAAAAGAAACATATACTGCACCTTGGCAGGAACATCCATGCTGTGTTGGAATAACTGCAACTATTTCAGCATGGCTGAGCAGGAGAGGTGTGTGCATGCGTGCGTGCATGCGCACGTGTGTGTGCACACCAGAGATGAAAATGTGAGCGGGTTGTAGTCACCTTGAGAAGGCAATCTCTCTTTCTACTGAGAAATTTGGGGTTAAGCTCGTTTATAGTAGAAACAGTCCATTGTTTTAAAGAAAGGTAAATTAAAATAATTAAAAGCCCTCACCCAGTGATTGTAATTCTGAGACCCTCTCATTGTGAAGCAGGATTTTGTAATGCCAAAACATTAGGAAAAATCTGAATAAAGAAGAATTTTGGAGTAAACTCTAATATGTCTCTCTTATTACAAAATGTGCTTAGCTGGAGGATTAGAAGGCAATATTCAGAAAGGCTAAAGTTTTTATCTGTGGGTGGGAGAGGTCATGGGGAACTTATTTTCTCTTTTGTATTAGAATCTGGGGAAAGAAGAGGGAATATTATGCCTGGTGGGGAAACCAGGTACTAAACCTACAGGTCAGTGGCTCCCCAGAGCCTGCTGGCTAGTGCCAAGCTGCCCTGAGCCAAAAGATGGGGCTGGGCAGCTTCTTGGTGGGACCATAACCATGTGGTAACAGGAAAGCTTAAAATATCCCACAAGGCCCACTGGAGTTCTTAGGCAAGAGAGAAGGGTGGCCAGGGACAGGGAGGACCTCTCACAGGTGGTAGGACCTAAACTGGGGCTGACAGTATGTGAAGTATGAAGGCTTAGTGGACAAAAGAAAGAAACATAACTGGTGCATCTTCTTATCTCACTCTGATGGAATCCTAACACTGCTCCTCGAAGACTTGTTGTCGCTGGTGTCATGGCTAGGTGCCTCAGCTTCTGGTGCGAAGTGTGCTCCGTCCAGCCAGTTGCATGCTTAGGAACCTGTTTATGCCATAGCCACAGTGATGGCAGCCACCAGTTACTGAGTGCTCGCCAAGTGCTTCCTTTATCTGCCTTGCCTCATTCGTGCTGTAGGAATTCTGTGGTAATGTGCTGTGCCTGTGTGCTGAGGGTCACCAAAGGCGCTGTTAAAGTGCTGGAGGTCAGGGAGGAATCCACTGTCGGGTTCCGAAGCCTTGAGCATGACTACTGGGCCACAAGTTTCCTACTTGTAACAAGTATTGCGAGGTAAACACTGTTAGTGCAGGATCTTTGTCATCTAACAGAGACATCTCTAAGAAAGCTTTGTGTCCTCAGTAGCTCCCTTCTCCTTCTGAGCCTCCTTTGCTCTGAAATATGGCAGGGCTGAATTCACTGATTTCCGAGGTGTCCCACTTGTCAGGTGCCGTCCTCCACCCACCATGGAGAAGTATGGCTCCTTATAGATCACAGAGAGGAAGGGTGAGTCACACAGAAGACATGCTTTGGGGCAGCAGCAATGCCACCTGGTTGGTTCAGTGGGTGTGCTGCTCACGCCTTTGGGGAAGGAAGTCAGGACACCCCAGCCTCTGGAGGGGGCTGACTGGACAGGAGGGCTGGGCTGCACTCCGATTCAGCAAGTGTGTCCCCTCTGTGGCACTACATCAACCTATTCCCTTATGAATTTGCCTCTCTTATTTCTTTTACAAACTGATTTAACAAAATAAACCTCACTAGTTTCTAGAGAGAGTAGGATGGGAAGCAGCGGGAGGCTGGGGAAGAGTAAGATGTCAGCAGAGGCTGGGAGCTCCCAAGGCAGATAGTGGCAGGACTTCCCTGCTCTGAGCTGCAGGAGGCCACCCAGGTCCGGACAAAGGTCATGCGGTGTGAGCAGTCCAGATTACTCCCGGTGTGAGCTTGGGTGCGGGCAGGACCGGCCAGCCTGGAGCCGGCCTGGGAAGGAGTGCGTGGTCCATTGCAGCGTCAACAGGTGGCAGTCTCTGCTCAGTGTCAGGAGCGCAGGTCTGGACTGCTCATCTCCCAGGTCTCTCTCCGTCAGGAAGGAGGGAAGGTCTTAACCAAAGGATACCAGCTTGTGTTCCTGTGCCTGCCCAGGCCCTCCTCTGCAGGGAGCCTCCCCAGCCCTGGGCCAGCCTCAGGAGTGCTCCCAGACTTCAGACTTCACTCTGAGTCCCCGTTATGGGCCTGTCTTTGAAAACAAGAGAGAGAGAAATTTCTGGGAACTCGGGCAAATGCTCCAACAGAGAAAAGAGTATGAATATTTCATTAAGGTGGCTTGAGTTATTAAACAACATTACAAAACCAAATGTGTTGGCAGGAATCTGAGAAGCACATTTACATGGGTAAAAATAGCGAAGAAAGAGGCCTGGAGTGGGGACAGCCCCAGGGAAAACCCTGCAGGGTGCCCAGGGGAGGGGTGGCTTTCAGGATCTGTGGGGGAAATAGCCTTCCCTGTACCTGTGGCCCCCCCTCCAGGAAGGTGTGAAGAGGGAGAGGAGCAAGACAAAGCAGGGTGTGGAGTGACACTCAGCCCCTCCCAGACTTGGCCCTCAGGCTAGGCGTCTCTGGCACACGGTGGGGGCTCTCAGACAGGACAAACTGGTGTCCAGGAGCCTAGTGGCTGGAAAAAGCATAGAACTTAGGCCAGCCGGGGTGGTTGCTTTGCAAGGATCAAATGTCGGAGGCAGAGGAGAGTCAAAGCAAGGGGAAAAGTGTAAGAGCTGTTTGCCATGGGCCATGGGGACAGCTGGAGTCACTTGAGGCTCCATGGCATCTCAGCCCCCGCACCCTCAGCTGGGTGGTTTCCAGGTCTTGCCCCTGTGAGCCCCTCTCTGGCTGCTGATATGAAGGCTTCTTTGTGGAGCCTCCTCCTAAAGCATGGTGGAGAATTTCTGCCATGTCCTCTTGTCTTGGGCACCTTCCCTCTCAGAATGCAAGCCTCCTTCTGTGGAGATGGTGTAAAAACAGTCAGGTAACAATAAACATTACTGGGCCCTGATTGCACTAACTTAGCATTTTAAAGATTGAATTTCTCATAAAGCTGAGAGGTAGGGACTGCCACGATCTCCATTTCACAGATGAGGACATTAAGAAGTTAAGCAGATTGTCCAAAGTTACTGCTAATGGATGCCATAGACAAAATGAAGTCTAGACTTGCTGAATCCAAAGCCTACATCCTCAGTGCATCTTGGCTGGAGAATTATTACAAGCCTCTGGCTCCCCAGATTCCAGATGGGGGAGGGGAACTCACAGAGGAAACCAAAAATGATGGGGACAGAAACCACAGGCAGCCTGGGTCCTTTATGAGGCTGTTGCTTATGCCGTGGACCTCAGCAGGCAATAATGATGTAGCTCCTGTTTTCTCTACAAGAGATACCTAGAAGGTCACAACCCTGGTGTCTGCCATCCACAAATGTTAAAGCTTTTCTTTTTTTTCCCCCTGCTTCTGTCTCTGTTGCACAGATAGACATGTTTCTTGTGCATATTGCTTCCTTCTGCTCAGGAGATTGTGACCGATGAGTCCAAGCCTGAGCAACATGTCTGCTGGATTCTCTCTCTCTGCACCTTGAACTCTTCCTATCTTGATACTCATCACACACGATGCTATTGCTTCTTTCAGTATTCATGCAGTCTCCACAGCCGAGAACTTGATGTGGTTGAATATGTGCCTGTGTGGTTCACTGTGGAGTTCCAAGGTACAAGCACATAGGCTAAATGTGCTCAGATACTCTGTGGGCGGGAGGATGATGGAAGATGGATGAGTGGAGGGGTAAGTGGGCAAATGATGAATGGACAAAGTCATGGGTGGGTAGAGGGATGAATGGATGGGTTGGTGGAAGTGTGGGTGAAGGAATGGACGGAGAGGTGCACTGGCTAGACAGACGGATCGCTACATGTGTGCAGTTCAGACATGTTCATTTATAGCCTTCTACCTCATGTGTTCACAAGGGTGTTTTCAGGAATGCTGTCTTGTTTATTGATTCATTAGCTTTTTACCACCCTGGGATAGGCAGGAGCAACACCCAAGGCTTGGCCTGCTCAAGCAGATAAGGGCCACTTTCTAGCCCAACCCCCACCAATAAAATCATTTCCTAGACCTTTTCTTTCTTCACAGACTTCTGAGGGAAAATATTCTTTGCAAGACTGGGTAACAAACTCAGGCTGTCATTACCAGGTCTGCAGCCATCCTCCCCCAGGGAGACTAACTACTTATGATTGCTGGAATCCATGGCTCTTTTTATTTTATTTTATTTTATTGTTTCTTCCATGCTGTTGGAAAGGAGAACTGATAACACATATCCAGGCTGCTAATTGCTCTGCTTATCAGATGGTCCCTCACTGTACTGAGTATGTGGGGAGTGGGTGGTTCAAAAGGCTATGTGGTGTATCTGTGACAAGGAGCTTGTGGCTTGGCAGGGACAGGGTCCCAATGAGAGGGCAGGGTTCAGGGAGGGTAGGGCCCATGAAATTGTCTCTGGCCAGTCTCCTGTTCTTAGCAACTACACATTTTCCTAAAACACACCACACACACACACACACACACACACACACACACACACACACATATTCTCTCTCTCTCACACACACACACACACACATATTCTCTCTCTCTCTCTCTCTCTCTCTCGCTCTCTTTCCACAAGCTTGAACTTAAACCTTGGAAAGCAAAGCAGCTGCTTTAATCTCCTGGCCCTCCAGGGAAGCAGATTCTTGTGTTCTAGACCAAGGACGGATTCCAAGTTTCTCTTTCCAGTGTCGCCTCCAGTCCTCCTTCACTTCCTCGCTCGTAGAGGCCATCTGGGGCTTTCTTCACACCCACTCCACTACCCTTGAAAGCTTCTTTTTAAATAGAATCAGGTCAGAAAAGACTAGAGAGGCCTTTAGGATGTAGAGGCTTTCCGCTGTCGGAATCATGCCTGGGCTCCGACTTCTGTGTGCACTGGAAAGAATTAACATCTGATCACAGGTTGTGGGGTGACTATTCAAAAACTGCTGTGGTTATTTCCTGTGAAGAGGAGAGACAACACAGGAGGAAGGGATGGGAGGCAGGAAAGGAGAGAAGAGGGAAGGGGAAAAGCTCCACGGTGAGCGCTCTGAGCAAGTCTCTTGCCCTCGTCATGCTTTCTGGTCATTCCCTTTCATGGTTTCATTGTTCTTATGATTCAGTTCATAGGCTGGGGTGTGGGGCCCCTTCTCCTCTGATCCTAGGTTATCTTCTCTTAAATATCCTGAAGTCTTTAAATGACACATAATAGTTGCACGTATTCTGGGGTACAGTACGATTTCTCAACACATATATAAAGTATGTAATGATTAGAGTGATTGCCATGTTTATTGCCTTCGATGTTGATCATCCTTTTGTGTTGGGAACATCCAAATCTTCTATACTCATTATTTAGAAATACACAATTAATAATCAGCCATGGTATCATGGACTAGAACTTTAGAAGCTATTTCTTCTATCCTACTGTGCTCCTGAAACAGCCCATTCCTCAGATTTGACATGAGACATCATTGGACTAGGATCCTGTCACTAGAACCCCAGCCTCACCACCATGCCCTCTTCGGGGTTCCCGCTCACTCAACTCAGCTTTAATTTCCTCAGAAAATCACTGACTAATCCACTGATGTACCTCAACTCCCCTTTTGCTATGTATCTTCTCCCTCCACATAACTCCTGGGATCACACTATTATGCTGACTTATGAGTTATTATCCTTTCAAATATAGTGATAAACTCCATGATATTTGGGATCGTGTTGGTTTGTCTTGTCTATTTGGTATCTATACAGAGTGTATGAGAGAGTCCAACATTTACTGAGTAACTGAATGAATGAATGAACAGACGGAGAGAGGATTGAGGGACAGATGGAAAGATGGAAAGAAAATATGAGGGAGAGAGAGAACGCAGGGATGGAAGATCACCAGGTATGTCTGACTTCTCTCCAAGAATATCATGACAAAGGGACAGGTCTGTCAGGTGTGATCCCAAGCCACCTTGACTCCTGTGGCTTCCTGCTAATTCCCTGAAGGCTCAATCCTCCTGGAAGCCCTGGTGTGGTGTCTTAAACTGAGAACTCCTGTGGAGTTCCAAGGTACAAGCACATAGGCTAAATGTGCTCAGATACTCTCTGTGGGTGGGAGGATGATGGAAGATGGATGAGAGGAGGGGTAAGTGGGCAAACGATGAATGGACAAAGTCATAGGTGGGTGGAGGGATGAATGGATGGGTTGGTGGAAGTGTGGGTGAAGGAATGGATGGAGAAGAGAGATTCCATACTTTCTGACTCTGGCAACCCAGCTGTGGACATTATTTATTGCTAGAAACCTCCTGGCTTGTAAGACACTCACTCCCTGCCCCCTGTCTTTTATCACATACTTTCTTGATCAAACTGTAAACCACCAGGAGGGTGCTGAGCAATCATTAACAGCTCTTCTTGGAAATGGACTCGATCATATAATTGGACCTTTTACAACATTCACCCTGTCCACGGTTCCACCTCTGTGGCCAAGCATGTCCTGCATAGCTGGGAGCATCGCAAACAAGGCTCTCAGCTAAGCACAGAATGTGCAGGAGTGAGAAGAGCTGGTGGGGAGAGAAAAATCCAGAAAGCAGTTTAATCCCTGTAAAGTTGCTGAGAAGCTGGAGGCCACTGTGTTTCGGTTTGCTGCTAAGTGAATATGTAACTACTTTATATATTTCAACAAAATTAAACTTAAACCTACAGAATTAGGTTTATTAATTTCTGTCAGGGCTCAATGGGGGAATAAGAATGGCCATTCATTATGGACACACAATTATTAGCGACAAAAATGAAGCCCAGCACTATTAAGTATAATAAAAATGTTGAACACTGAGGAAATTTTCATTAAATATAATCTATTCTTTATATTACTACACTTAATCCTTGCTGTCTGCTTCCCTGTTTTTCTCCAACCTATTTAATTTTATTACTTAACTTTTTATAAATGTTTCTTAATATAATTATGATTAAATATTTGAGAAGAGAGAAGAACGTTTGTCTCTTAAAGAAAAAGAAAGGAAGGAGAAAGCTCCTTTTCATCACTTTAGCAGTAAGATGATGAAAAATGGTGTTTTGTGGAAAAAGTAAGTGCTAAGTGGGATTTTATGATTGGGGCGAGGCCAGAGCATGAGCGAAGGGAAGGCGATAAATAAGAAAGATGCACGAGCAGCAGTCGCGGTGGAGCCTTTACCTTACTCGTTCAGGTGAAAGCCTGTTGCCTTCTGCAAAGTGCCTATGAATGTCGGGGTGGTCAAACCACAGAAGTAAAAGGCAAGCATGCTCTGCTTGCACTGCCTCGATAACATCTGTGATCCCAGGTTCTATTTATTTATTTATTTATTTATGCCAGAGATGGTTCACCCGCTCTCTCTCACCACTTGGGAACGTGCAAGGATAGGTCTCCAGCACTAAGAGATCATAGAGCCTCAGGCAAACACTCAAAAGCATTTTATTTTTTAAATTTTTAAAGTTTTAAAATTGTACTTTATTTTATCCCATCCTGCCGACAAGTCCCCTCCCTTCCCTGTGCGCAAAAGCTGTTTCCATTTCAAAGCATTTTCAAAGCAGGAGGTAAGTGGGTTATGTCTAGAGATGGAGGGAATCTCAATAGGCAGTTTTCTTTGGAATCAGGTGACCCCATCACTGTGTCTCCAAGCTTTTACTTTAATTTTTTTTACTTATTAGTGCATAGCAGCATAACTTCAAACAGTTAAAACATGGAAGCAGCCTATGTGTCCATCCATATATGAATGGAGAGAGAAAATGTATTTACACACAATGGAGCACCACTCTGTCGTAAATGATAAATGTTCTTGGGAAAAGGGATGTACCTTGAGAATGGAAATCACACACACAAACTCACATACAAGGTGAATTCTCTGGTAAGAGGCACCCAAACATAAATAAAAGACCAAAATAAGAGATAGAGAACAGGAAACCAACAGATCCCTAAGTTTTTATCAACCTTTTCTATTTTTAACACCACGCACTTCGAAAGTATTGGTCAGCTAAGCAAAGGATCAAGGATTTGACATTATGCCCACCTGCAGACACTTTAGAGACTCTGTTCCCAGCACAGGGTCCTTGTCCCGTTGCAATTTAGCCCCCCTGCATGCCAGGGCTCAGCACTACATTCTCAGTTAGTTATCTCCTTCTTATTTTTTTCCAGCTGTGCAAGTTGAAAAACAAATTTTCGTTAATAGAGTCTTCACTGTACATCTTGGACCCTGTCCCTGCAATGTACTTATCTTGTGATCTTACCCAGGTAGTGGATATTGGCAGTGTAATAACTGTAAATTCTGCTCGCAGCCAGGACCCGATAGGTTGTGATGATTTTTTTCCACTTACCGATTTGTTCATTTGGAAGCCTACTACTGTTGTGCTGTTGCTGTTGCTATTGTTATTACGTGAAAAAATTCTCGATGTGGCTTTTCCTTCCTCATCCAACACAGTCTTTATGCAAATCTTCTCAAAACAGGGATACTCCATCAATTCTATCTTCTTCAGATGACCTTCTTGGATCTCTCAATGTTTTCTAGTCTGGAGGGGTGGCTCATACCATGGTCCGGGCCTCCTGGTCCTAGACATTCACATCATTCTTGGGCAGAAACTCTATTTCCCAAGCCTGACACATTTCTCCTGACTCCTCCCGTGTTTCTGTCTTCTAGTAACTTCCAGGGAAGGAATGTATGAAAATTAAAATTTAGAGAATTTGTCCTGTTGGAAAGTCCACTCTGAGTAACGCCATCTAAGTCATTTCCCTTGGCTTCTCTCTAGATCATCATTTTAGTTGAATCTTCTGCCTAATCTTCACTTGAATTGACAATCTTTATATGTATTTATTAGCTTGCTTTATTTCTTGGCTTTCCTGTAAGGAAGTAGGGGTCACGAGTGCTGTGACCTTGTTGGATTTTCTTACTGCTGGGTCCCTGTGCCAAGAACAATAACGGCTCCATGAGGTGCTCCATAAATATTTGTCGAATAATGGAACTGATGAATCTGTTAGCTTGCTAAACACATGGTGCTGTGCAGAGCACAGGCCCTAGCCCTCATGTGATGTAACCACCTTTAGGCATAGAGCATGTGGCTCTTTGTCTGCAAAAGACCTTAAGCAGCCTTTAAAAATGAAATTGGCATTAGCCCAACACCATGCCACCCACCCCTGACACTTTGGGCATGGGGCCTTTTCAGTTTGCTGCACAGAGAGCCTGGACTCAAGGCTCTCACCCCCTCAAGAGATGTGCTGTTGTTTCCCAAAACAGTGTGAATGGAAGAATGTGGATTCTCCTCTTGCATAACTGGGAGAAAGTAAAAAATAAATAAAACCTAGAACTGAGTGTGTAATAGCAAAAGAGGAGCTGAGATGAATTGCAAAGAAGTAGAGATGCCTTCCCCAAGGACATAGCATAGTACAGCAGTTTCCCAGCTGTTCTATATGTATATGTATTGTGCATGCATATGTGTTGTACATGTGTGTGTGTGCACATGAGCTGGCAAATAGATTGTACACATGTTTTTATAGATGACATATGCAGAGTAATTATTTATATTAGGAAATGTATTATATCTATTATAAAGTGAAAACTGATTTTAAAAAAGAGGAAATGTAAATAACTTTAAATGGAAATTTTGATTGTTTGTAATTCTATTGAGTTACTATGTATGTATCTTTTCAGAAAGCCTGATAGGGATTAGTATGTACCAAATTCTCTTGTGCAGGGGAACCCCCTAGAAGGCTAGGACATGGGACACTGGGTTCCCCACTCTCAGATGTGGACCCAGACACTGTAGCATCACGTTTTGGGGAGGACGTGGGGAAAACGAAACCCTGGCATGCTGCTGGCTTCCCCTCTGGCTGAAAGGCCTCCAAAGATGTAGGGACAGATCATGGGCTCCGCTCACAGCACGATGGAGGACTGTGTCCCGCCCACTAAAAAGCTGTTGGCAATGTCTCTGTGGTGGCTCTTGTTGTCCCTTAAATTACAAATTCCTTAAATCTGATACTGTTCTGTTATGTCTTGAAAACAATGCATTAATACTATCAGCTGCCTCATTTGGATCTTGAAGTCCAGTCACTTTTATTTTCTTAGCACTTCCAAGAACGAACAATATGAGGTAGGCAGTATTATTTACAGAACTAGAAACTGAGGTCTAGAGACATGATTCTTCAAAGTCTCTCTGGCTGGCCAAATACAAGAAGCCAAAAAAAAAAGTGAAAATGCAAAGGCCTCCTGACTTACAGCAGAGCTCTTAAAGCCTGGAGAAGCCTGTAATCACAGGGCTCATTCACAACCAATGGTCGATGTGCACCTGGGTTTCAAGTTCTATGGAATTTTGTTCTGAATTTTGGTACTTAGGGTTGAACCCCCGGCTTCGTTCATGGTAGGCAAGTGTGTTGTGCTGAGCTATATCTCCAGAACTTTTACATTTTTATTTGATTTTGAGACAAGGTCTTGGTAATTTTTCTGGGCTGGCTTTGAACTTTCAATCTTCTTGCCTCAGTCTCCTGAGTAGCTGGGATTACAGTTGTGCACCTCCACGCCTGGCTAAGTCTCCAATTCCTAACACCCTCCCACTGATACTTGGCTCCAGATGACAGATACATCGTGGAGCCTTTTAATCAAGCCCTCTGTATTCCTTCAGTGCTCCTAGCTTCTCTGTCTGTCATCTTCCTGTGATAAGCACTGACCTAACTAGTGTCCAATATGCCAGAAAGTACCATGTCTAACATGGCTGTGAATGAAACGTAACCCATAGTTGTGCTGACACGGTCCTCCCAGCTGAAGCTCCATATGCTCAGCCTCTGTGGTGGTTTCCTGCCCAGCCACCATCCCTACCGCCTTCCTGTGTGTGTGTGTGTGTGTGTGTGTGTGTGTGTGTGTGTGTGTGTGTGTGGTGGGGGGTCCCTGGCTCTACCCAAATGGGCTGGTAGATAGTAGGCCAAGTGACATTCTCCCTTCTCAGCCTGGTCTTCTGGCAGTGTCTGCCTGTGGCCTTAGGGAGTACCTAGATGGATTCTTTGCTCTTTCTATCACAGTAACATTAACCTTGTTTAATAATCTATTAGCAAAAAGGATAAAGGTCTTATTAACATTCACATGCTTTCTGTGCCACTGGAATAACACTGCCTTCCTTGTACGTTTGAAAAGCTGCTTTTTTCAGCAGCAGATTGATAGACATGGTAGACAGGATGCTGGCAGAGAGACAGCTGGTCACCTGGTTCAGACCCCAGCCTATGATACATAGTACAGAGGAGCTTGGTCTTCTGGCAAGACAGAGGTCTTCTGGCTTCTCTGAGCCTCAGTTTCTTCACTTGTAAAGTAGGGTGATTGAATCTGTATCACACTCTTATTCTGAAGGGTTGAGAAGATGTAAATAAAGTGATAACTTGGGGCCCAGAAAGCACTCGTGTGTGTTAGCTCTTCTCATCATTTGAACACCCTAGGAAGTAGGTTTCCATGGATTGTAATTAACACCATCCACGAACTGCATGTTTGTCATGATTGATTCAGTGTCCTGGGCACCCTGCCCTAGAAACAAGCATACTGCCTACCATGATGCCTGCACTTTCTCAGGAGCCAGACCGACACTTGGGGAAGAAGAAGAAATGTGGTGCCCAGAGCTATGGCAGACCTTATGAAATAGGTGGAGGGAAAGACAAAGGTTCTGTCATTTTCCTTCTGAAATGGCTATTGGAATACATAGCTACTATGTATTCTACATAGTTATACCCCAGTGTCACCCTAAGCTTAGGCAAATCAGCCCACTTCTCTGGCCATTAATAAGAACCAGAAGCAGCTGAGTGGTTGTGAAGTCCAGCTGTGTGTCTATAACCAGTTTGCTCAGGGAGGGAAAGGCGTCTACGGCTGTCAGGACGTGTGCTGCTCCTGCCTCTGACTGTGTTTCTGATGCGCTCCCAGACGTGCACGTGCACGACCTCGTGGCAGTGTGTGCGTGTGCGTCTCATTAACATGCAGATGGTAGTCTGAAAAGATGGAGCCCGTGGTGGGCCTCAGACCACACTTTGAGTGGCAGGTGCTCAGCACTTTATACGTGTCACTTCTGCTGCATCTCTCGACACCCGCCTGCTTCTGCCCCTGTGCGCATCTTCTGCTCCCGCATTTGCTCTCCTCCTCTGGGCCGCGCAGCGCTTCAGTGCCCCATCCTCTCTGTGCCATTCCCACTGCTGTGTCCTTTTCGGGGTCAAAGTGGCTACAAACAACCTCACGTTTGGTCTCCTAAGGAAGAATTTGCACTCGGAGAGGGAGAAACAACAAAAGGAAACAGACAGATAGAACTGCCAGTCTACAGAACAAAGTTCTAAGAGAGGAAGTTGTGTTATTTAACACCAGTCAAAGGAGGGGCATTTTCCCTCCAGTTATCCACTCATTTCTGAGGTCTCAGTGGAAAATTAAAAGCCTTGACACCGATAGGAACTCAGGGAGAGGTTACACAGTGCCTCAGAATTCTGTAGAGACTTTCATATGTTTTGCTACCAAATGGGATGCTCAAGAGTAAAACCTGTCCATATCCAGTGCATCCCACAGCCTGGCCTTTTCCACTGGATTCAGGATGTCTGAAGGAGACCCCGGCTTGGATTTTCCTCATAACCATCACAATTGAGAACAGTGGCCCAAAAGATGGGAGAAGGCGTGGGACCAACTGCCTCCGCACTGTAGGACTGTCTGGCAGGGAGACAGACATGCATGCCACAGGTGTTTGCAGCTAACATTTTCGTTTAGAAAAAGTATTACTTACACAACTTAAAGGAGTACATTTCTCAACAGAGAAATGTCCATTTCCCTCCAGGCTTTGTTGCAGCCCGGTTGCTGGTGGGCTCTGCAGGAAGTCCAGGCTCTGCCTGCTGTGGGGAAAGGCGATCTGATTAGGAATGAGCCTTAGAATGCAGAGGGGCAGCTGCAGTTCGTGGGGAAATTATTACCATTTCAAATGTCACTCAGCTTGGTGCGTGATTACGGGGCGCATGAGGCTTCTCCAGTCTGGGCTGCGGGCTTATACAAAAGCAGAAATCTGTTCTTCCAGAATGGCATGCGGCTTTGTCATAACCAATGCCTGTCACCTCGCCAGTCACAGTCCCCAACACACCCAAGGAGCCTGAAGCATTTAGCTTCAATTACAGACGTCACTTGTCATTTCTGGGTTGCTGAATACATTAATAAACAGGGTTTTTTTTCTTTTTGGAGAATTTGATTAAAGTGTCTGGTGGATAAATAACATTTATCTATTTTCCTTTCATTCCCTTGTTGTGAACACGAACACCGCAGGAACAGAAACACCTGAACTTCAGATCCCCAGAGTGGGGAGAGGCTGCATTTTATTATCTCCAAAGCTTGGCACCTTCCTTGGAGATTTCCGTTCAGCTTGATAGATGGAACTGCCAGCCTCTGTGTGCGTGTGGGGAGATGGGGACCTCTGAGAAAGGGCAGGGACATATCCTACAGGAAAGCGAGAATTTCAGAGAGTAGAGTGGGCATCCAGGATTCTCAGGGAGGTTAGCACGTGGCTGATCCAGGCCAGCACAAGGACGGGGACATGTTGAGAGCATCCTCATGCCAAGCTGGAGTGTGCCTTGCTGACATGGTACATTTGTGGTTCCCACTCAGCTGGTCCCAGAGCAGATGGCTTCTGACAATGGCAGCAGAGCTCATGGAATTATCAGAAGCTCTGGGGTTAGACAGAACTGGATCTGAGCCCCAACTTTGTCATCAGGCATCTTGGTCCTAGTGAGTGACCATGGTCCTCAACCTTCCCTATAACAATGAGGATTCCACGAGAAAATATTGACACAGTAAGAATTTAATCACGTTGATTATTAGTACAAAGCAAAAGTGACCTCCTGCAACATATGGCAACAGAAAGATAGGTCACTGACGTAGGGCTGAAGCCAAGTTCTCACTTCTCCCGGCTAAGACTGTAGGTTGTCTGGAAAAGCTGCACCAGCAGTCGGAAGGGTAACAGGGCCACATATAGGTGCTCAGAAGTACTTCAGCGTTTTGTTCACTGGAGCAGCTGTAGTGGTCCGAGGATAGATTTCAGCCTTGGTACCATGGTATTATTAATTGAACGATCTGTTTCATGCCAGCTTCCTGCTCAGACTGGAAAGGGTTTCTGTATGGAGAAGGGCATAACCCCATGGTTCGTGGTGTAAATTCTCATCCATCCCCTAGAAGGCTTTTGAGAGATCCTCTGGGTGGTTCACAAATGCTAAGCAGTATGTTACACATCAAGGGACAAAAGGGGACAGGAAATGCCTCAGCCCTCAGGGAAGAGAGCAGACGGTGAACAGGCTCAAATCCAACATTTGACAGTGAAGTAAATCAATACATATGATAGAGGAGGAAATTCTGAGGGGCAGGAAAGATGCAGAGACAACTCCAGACATACTAGAGCTTTTAGAACAAAAGTTCAATTTGGATTCTACAGACACCACCAGAATTAAATCCTACTTGGAAAAGACAAATTCTGGAGATAATCTGAAGACCTCTGAGGCTATTTAACTCAAATCTTTAACCCTGTAGACAACCACAGTCATTAGTATGATATGCATTTTGAGTCCCTTCTCCTAGAAAATAATGATCAGGCTGTATGTGCATTTGTATGTGTATGCATGTTTACATATGTTGTGTTATGTTTTCCAGTCCACACTAAACTTGTTTTGTGTTTCCAGAGCTCTGCCCAGGGGACTGTTCCAGCACATAAAGAAACACTGATTTTACAACCCCCTTCATAGCGCTGCTATGTAATATGTGTGCCTTTTTCTCCTGTGGATAGACATATATATTTTGATTTTTGATTTCATAAACTGTAATATAGGTAACATTCTGTTCCGGCTTTCTTGTAAATCTGAGTGTTCAATGAGAGGATACAGAAATATGCATTGGTTGAGTCACTAAGCATGCAAAAACTGATCCCTCCCCCAAGAAGCTATATACATGAGTACCTTTTCCCAGGTGGGTATGGAACTAGGTTTTTCCATGCCCTTGTCAACATGTAATATTAGCAAAGACTTTTCCACATTTCCCAGTGGGACGTTTGGGTTTCACATCTTAACTGGTCTTCCCTGCACATTATTTTAAGCATATGCTTGCCACTTATATTCCCTTGGGTCTGGATTTAGATGATTAGGGATATAGCAGGAAGAGAAATCATGGAAGAGAAAACAATGAGGGCTAAAATAGCAGTGCCATTACCTTCGTGGGGGGCTTTGGGGATGTATTGTGGATGAAATATTGGATACAGAGGGTGAGGGATACAGATGAGGAAGGGGTTGATCCAGAATCACAGGGGTCTGGACCACATAATAGGGCCTACCTTCCATCGTACTGCCAAGGAACATATATTGGTCAGTTTTAGTCCCTAAAGTTTCAAAATGAAGTTTACATCTCAACCTTAGGTCTTGGGCCCTCTGAAAGAATAGTGGCAATGGCAGAGAACAGAGAGACCCAGGACCTGTTTCAATGATAAAGATGACAAGGCTCAGTTCTCAAATGGGAACGAAGATGAGGCTGTGGGGGATAGGTTTTGCACAATTACTCAAAGCTTCTCTCTGCTTGTCTCCCAGCTCTATGCCAAAGTCCCAGTGAAAAGTGACTTCTTGTAGTGTTGTTCTTGAGTCAGCCAATAGCATTGCCTGAGAAGGTGCTAAAAATATTGGCAAGGCTGTGGAGAAAAGGGAACCCTTCTCCACTGTGGTGGGAATGTAGACTCGTACAATTTCTGTGGAGATCAGTGTGGAGATTCCTCAAAAAACTAGGGTTGGAGGTCCCATTTGACCTGGCCATCACTCTGCTAGGCATATACACAAAGAAATTAAAAGAGTCATTTCACAGCGACGTATGTGCACCTATGTTTGTAGAAGCTCAGTTTGTGATTGCTAAGTCTTAGAAACAACCCAAATGTCCATCAGCTGGAGACTGGATAAAGTAGATGTGGTTCTTTTATGAATGGAGTATTACTTTGCCATTAAAAATGATAAGATTGAGCCCTTCATACTCAAATGGATGTACCTTGAGGATGTCCTCAGAAGTGAAATAAGAAGGTAACAGATGTGTAAATGTCATATCTTCTCTCTGGAGAAAATAAAGTTGTAAATGAGTTGTAGTATATATAGTTGATATTGTGAAGTAGAAAATATTTAAAGGAAAGAGTGTAAGGGTAAATAATCAGGGGGAAACGAATGTGGTAATAACAAAGAAAAAAGAAAACAAAGATTGTGTATATTGGGGGTAGGGGGAGGAAGGGTGGAGGAAAAGGGAAAAAACGAGAATCAAGTCATGTCATATTCTGGTACAAACTCTTAATGTTGAATGCAATTATGATGTGTATTCATAATGTACCAGTAAAGATAATTTTTTAAAAATGCAAATTCTCAGCCCCACCCACACCCACTCAATCAGAATCTCTGCTGGTGAGTTGCTCACCAGGTCATTGCTTCTCATGCTTAAATCTGAGAATTGTAGTTGCCCAAGACTTTGAGACTACACTGAAGAGAAGTCTGGGCCCCTGAGTCAGTTTGGAGGAGAGCTACTCACGGGAGCCAGCTGAGCAGGCTCTCTTACAGGGAGTTTGTGGAAGGGAAAAAAGTGAGTTCCTAGCCCAGGCAAGCCACTGAGATAATTTCTGATATAGCTATTGGCCTAGTCTGTAATGATCAGAACACAATTTAAACAGAGAGTTCCTGGCCAGGGGCTCCCAATCAGCTTTCTCATTCTGGGAGAAGAATGTTTCCATCATCAATGGCCAGGAGTATGCCCTTCAAGGGGACATGGAGAGTAGGACCAGGACGATCTCTTCAGTCTCTTACGGGATGAGGAGTGGGCCGAGACCAGCTCAGCTGGCTCAGTAGAGGTCTCGGCCACTGGTGAGATAGTCTTAAAGATTGACACTGGGTGTCTGACACTTTTCAGATTCAGAACTGGCCAGGTGATGCTTTTACTGGGAGAAAGGATCAGAGGATGAACAGGAGGAACAAGTATTTCTTCTCATGTTCTGTTCTGTCTTGAGCTCTGTCCCCATCCTTAATTCCTTTAACCACAGCCCCTCCTCCCAGAACAAACACCTACATCAGACTAACCAAGTTCCTTTAGCCAAGTCCTCTGCGTCTATCTAGAGAGAAAAAGGGAAAACGTATGTGATAGTGAACTGGTTCTTCCTCCGGTGGCTTGTATCATGTTGTTACTTGTGTGTGTGTATCACTAAGTTGAGAAAGATTTCGAGGCTTTACTGTGACCCAGAGAAAGAAAGTACCAATTAATAGCTTAGTCTTGCCACCACTTACCTGGCCTGCTTGGGTTAATGCCTTGCATGTGATTTCTGGGAACTTTCTCTGTCACCACACACTTTTTGCCTATAGAGTGAAAATATGCTCAAGGGTTTTAGGATTCTCTTTGTGACTACTTCAAGACTGAGTGTAGGGTAAAAGGCATTTCCCAATGGAATTTGTGAAAAATAGAGGCTCCATAAAGGGAAACTGGCATGTGAAGTCTGCTGTACACCTTGGAAAGCAGTTTTGGTTCACAAGAAATGTTGGGTTATGGCTTTGGCGCAGAGGTGGAGGCCAGTCCTTCTACACCAAATCAGGCCAGGCCTGTTTTTGTACAGCTCACAGACTAAGAATGGTTTTCACATTTAAAAAGAAGAAAAATTAAAGGAAAAATAGTTATTTTGTGACACATATAAAATTATTTAGTGACCTGTAATGAAAAAGTATATGAAATTCAAATTTCATGGTCTGTGAATATGTTTCATGGGGAGAGAGCCATGCTTATTTGGTTATGGACTGTCTATAGCTGCTTCTGGGCTGTGTGGCAGACCTACCCGTTGAACTAGAGATGTGCATGGTGGACAAAGCCTAACACATGTTCTCTCTGGTCATTCACAGAAAATAACTTGCAAACCAACCAACCACTGGTCTAGTGAGTTGGGAAACTGGAAACTTACAGGAGCACTTTCCCACACTGTCAAATGGACTTCCTGGACTGACATAGCATTGGTGTGCCTGCTAATTAAATTATTGGGAGGGATGGGGTAGTTTTGAGAGTTTTCTAATTTGAAAATTGGGCTATGGGTGGGTCATGGAGTCAGGCGATGTCTGGCCTGAAGCTCTCGAGGCTCTCAGGTGTGAATGAGCTTGTTCTGTGGCCTTGGCTTTCACGCTGGGGAGGAGAACACAGGGAGGCTCCCCTGGAGAGGGCTTGGCTTCTGCAGGTGCCGTTCTTTTTAATTAGGGTGTGGGCTGATGAGGCCAGCTCCACCCAGAGGCATCATGGGAAGGGGGTGGAACCCATGCGACATCAAACAAATGGCACTGGGTGAGAGCATCTCCCAAATTCATAATTATGAGGCTCATCATGCCCAAAGAGAGCTCAGGAAATTAGGACACGATTCAGAAAGATATTTCCAACCTTCTCTGGAAATGGGGGGAAATCAGTTTTATTTATTAATTCCATCTTGCCAACTCCCAGTTTGGTGCAAACAGTTATGTTTTGCAGCACGTTTCCACCTTGCAACTAGCAGAGTTAATTTAATGAAATGAGTAGTCTTGTGATGACCTGAAGGGGGAAAACACATTAATCTGGAAACTATCAAAGCCATCTGACATGTATTATTGTAGGACTCAGAAAAAATAAACAGTTTATGTAGAAGATTAAGTGGCAGTGTGGATTTGCTTTTGACATATCTTGTCTCCAAATCTAAGCTGGGGATTTATTATCACACTATCATGTCACAGCTATCTCATTTATATGATAACACATCTGTAATGTTTTACAAGTACAGCACTACTTGTTCGGAATGGGGCTTTTTTAAGTCCTAAATTATAGTACCTGGAGAGGCATGCATAATTATAGTACGTGTTAGCAAATGAGAGGGTGCATTTTCCTCCCGCACTCAGAATTAATCGTCAGCACAGCGGGTGCAATAAAATCATAATTGCTTCTTCCAAACTTCTCATCTGAGCTGTACAGGTTGAAGGCAGTGGTTTGGTGGAGAGATGCCTGCTTCATGGTGGATGGAGGCCTCCTTGCTGTCTTCCAGGGGCTCATTGGCGTGCATGGTTGGAGACATCTTTCTATTCAGACAGGCAGCTAGACCCGACCAGCACTGTCCATAAAGGTCCCTAATTTGAAGGGTACTTAAATCATTATATCAGAAAACAATGTAGAGTGCTGACTATGGGACCTGAGTTTTGTAAGTGGGTTGGGGCTTCAGCTCTCCTTTTCAATTTTGGGCCAATGATCTTGTTGCTTTGATAGCTTCTTTGCTCATCTGCAAATAAAAGATGGTAATCCCTCATTCAATATGTTTCTATGTCAATTGCAAATGCTTATAAAGTAGACCTGCAATAAATGATAGATTTTATTGCCCTCCAGGACACTGTCTAAGCTTGTGCTGTCCAGTGTGGTCATTCATGGTGATGTGTGGTGAGAGAACCCTTGAAATGTGGCCAGTCTCAGGAGCAGGACTGTGAATACCAAGTACTTTCTAGCTCTGGAAGGCTTAGTGTGGACGTAGAATATAAAACATCTTGGTGATTTTTATATTGATTACATTTGGAAGCAATAATGTTTCGGTGATATTGACTTTACATATCTTTTTTTATATATATGTCTTTATTGGTACATTACATATACGCATTATGATTGCACTCCATAATGGGGATTTGTACCAGTATAAGATACAACTTAATTCTCATTTTTTCCCATAGCCCTACCCACCCTACCGCCCCCATATACATAAAATTTGTTTCCTTTCTTTTTTGTTAACTTTACATATCTTAAAGTAAATGCCTTTCTTTTTGCTTTTTACAATTCTCACCAGTAAAACACCGCCAATGATGTAGAAGGCTCACCTTATAATATTCTATTAGCCAGATCTGGTCTAAACAAATGAACACTGACCAAGACATCCTGTGACTACTTCCTTTACGTCGTAACTGCAACTTATATTTCTTGGTATTGTTATTATTATCATTATTAATCTATTTTTAGTCTACTTTGGAAAAAAATTTAGACGGTTTACTGGAGAGAGAGTGAAAAGCTAGTGCTTGGAGTGAACCTAATTTAACTCCAAGCTCTGGTAGCCAACGCAAATCAAGGAAATATATTTGGGTCACATGGATTTTTTAGAAGGCCTGGGACTCATAAATTCATTAAACAAGAAGAGCTTTCTCCTGGCCCTAGATGCCTGAGGGCTGCTTCCTGGTGTGAGCCTGGAATCACATACACACCTGCGCCTTTCCTTCTCCCCAAACAAAGTCTGTAGAACTCAGAATGCTGTGAGTCACACAAATGCAGTGACGATAATTACACCTCTCTTTGTTTATGCAAAGTATCTGATTTGATCCCCACATCAGCCCTGCAGGATGGGCTGCGTAGGGACTATTGTTCCTTTTTATGGGCGACAAGCCTGCAGATCAGGGAGGGGCTCAGTGACTTACTAAAGTTTTCATAGCCAGTAAGTAGCAAGGCCAGGCCTCAAACACTTATTGCCCAAAGTGGAAAACTCCCTGCGCTTTTGGCAGTCATGTACACCTTAGTGTGAAAAAGGCTCATGGGAGAAAGCAGACAGAACTAGGCTCACTACCAAGAAAGGGAACGCGCCAGCAACCAGGAGGCTCGTAACTCCTAATGTGAAATGTGCTTTACCCAGACAGAGAAATAGATGTCTATGCCCTCATCTTATACTTTACTGCGACACATCCAAGTCGGAACAGCCAGTCTGGGCCCCAGGAGGATGGGTAAGAGCTCATCGCTTGCTCACCCCCAAGAGTGGCTTTGCTGGGATCTCCCCTCCCGCTCAGTCACCTACCACAGCTGCGTGTCAGACTTCACTCAAGGCCTGAGGGTTCGCCTTTCTCCCGGCTGCCAAGCAACACCTGACTGCTGGTATGAGCTTTGAGTACTGAGATCTCAGAGGTTTGTTTTCTTCTGTTCTCTGAAATGGTCTTAATCCTAGAGACCTGACTGGTAGTCTTGGCAGGGAACGAAAACCTCCGCAGAGGATTTTAACTGATACTGTTGCCTGAGTCTCATGTAGGCCAATTAACTCAGTTTCTGGGAGTAGGGTTCTGCACTTGGTACAGCCTCACCTGTCCCCAGGTACTGAAGTCATCGGTATGTACACTATAAACACCACCTGGGCACCAGTGGGGTCACACAACGTAAACAGTTCCTTTTGCTTGCAGATTTTGCCTTGAATTTCCTCCCAATAGTTACTAGCAGGGATCTTCCCCTTTTGCTATCTAAGACAAAATGTGTTCCATGCCTTGGTCATTCATTTTTAATTTTACTTATTGAAGGGCGACATGGCACAAGACCCTGGCACAGGTGGCCACATCCCAGCCCCCCCATTGGACTGTCTGTGCGGTGTTTAAGCATGTATGAGCACAGCAATGGGCCCCTTCACCTACGACTCATAGAAATAAAAATAAATGGAGAAAGAAAGAAAATGGGAATGGAATAGTCACGGAAGGAGCTGGACAGTGGGGTTCAGCATAGCAGCTGAGTCTGGAGGGGACTTGGGACAGAGTTGGGAACTGAACTCTTTATGACAGCTTTTAGGAACATTGGCTGAGCACTAGAAATTACTCCAGATTTCCAGGTTCTGCCTCCTACCAAGCTCATGAGAAAGCAGAGTCATGTCTCAGCATCTTCAGAGAGACATTGAGAGCGGCCGAGGTCTCGGACTGAGTGGCCCCCAGCCAGACAGTGAAAAGCACCCACTTCCGCCAGAAACCAAAGGTGTGCCGGAGTCCCTGCTCCCTGCTGCGTGAGGCAGGGGTGGCTCAGATCTCTTTTAAATCTGGGCCGAGTAGCTCAGCAGCCGCACGATTCCCCATGCTGCTCCCTTTCTTTTCTCCTTTAGAACAAGCAGCTGGTGAATGTGACACCCATTTAACTGTAATGACTGCTTTTCATTTCATTTTCATCTTCCATCTATACCGTTACTATATATTGGGGTCCTGGCTTGTGCCAACTGCTCCGGCCACATGTCTGGTTTTCATTTCATCTCTGAGTTCTTTTCGGGTAGTCATCTTCAGAAGCCTGGTTTAATGCATCACCCTAATTGCAGTGTAGCGCGAAGCTGCTGCTGACTGTAGCGTTTTTAGTTTCAAAATCAAGGAAAGTTATCTCCTAGGAGGGGGAAAGAAAGGCCTGGCTAGGGTTCCACCCTCTTGCTGGGGCCTTATCTTTCTGCATATTTTACATCCAACATTTTTTAAAATTGAGTGCATAATATGGCCATAAAACAGCAGTTCAGATAATGTGGTCAGCTTGCTGGTGTATATACGTCTTTGCTCAGTTTGAGAATGTCCCCTTTGCCTCCTCCTCCTCTGACAGGGGCCTTGCTTCCCATTAAAAATGTTGGCAGCTTTAACAGAGGATAAAGATGCAGGCAGAGCGCTTTCCTCCCAGTTGTGTTTGCTGCTGAGTCCTTGCTGGAGTTCTCACAGGCTTTGGGGGAAGCTACATTGCCAGGGGACAACCGTTTCCAATTGTTGGCCCTGAATCTGCTGTGAGAAAGACTCAATAAAATATTTTCACATCAAATGTGTAAGGAAAAGGATTTTTCTCCAAGATGGCAGTGAAAATTTGCCCATGTTCTCGGTTGAGTTCACGGACAAAAGAGACAAAGGAGACACTGAAGAAAAGTGGAGCTCTAGGTGGAGAAGAAGCTGGGTTGGATAGGCTGTGTTGGTTGGGATGGTGGGGACGAGCCAGACCGGGTTCCAGCCCTAGCCCCTGCCTCCTGCATAATCCTCACTGCATAAATATCTGCGAAGTGGGAGTCAGGTCCCAGTGTGAATGTGCGACTCTCCTCCAAAGTAGTTCCCTCCTACAGTTTGTTCTTTGTCTCTTCACACTTTCATTTGACTTGCCATGTGTGTGGTAACTGCCACAGTGGGTGCTGGGGACCAAGGGGGACCCTGAAGAAAAGCATACACAAGAGAATGATGCCCCATCCATCCTTCCAGGGGAGGCCACAAAGAGGAAAGAAGGAGAACTGTTTCCCAAGTGATGGTGTGCGGGGGTGGTGAGGCTGACTCTGCTGGCACCTGGCCTGGGTTGCAGAGGACAAGAGAGATGATACTAAGGCCTGGAAATACTGAATCAGAGGGTCTGAATGAGACATGAGGTCCCATCAAGACCCCTGTGCCCCTTGTGTCTCACTAGAGCTGCTTGGAGCAGCCTCTTGCGGCTTCTCCTGATGGTCCAGGGTGGCTCTGATCCCTCCTCATGGCCACCATGAGGCCAGCTCACTTGGTGGTCTCTGGGTCCAGTCCCTTGGTGGTGCTTGGTCAGAATATGCTGTACCCCGGGGATAAGTACAGGCACCTAATGGCCAACAGTGCTGTGTGTTGTGCAATTCCTTCGCTGGTGCAGCTCACATTTTCTCAGGATTCTTGATGTTTCCAACATCCTCTGGTTCCTCTCTGCTCCCCTCCCTGCTGCCCAGGAGCAGAGGTTTACCCGGCTTATCTCCTTGATGGCATCCAGGCCCTTTCTCTCCCATCTGAGCACTTGTCATGAATAAGACAATCCCATTTTGTCAGTGCCTCCTTGTCAATCTTTCCCCCTATCCTCCCCAGAACCTCATCTCTTCTCATTTCTATCACCCCTACTTTCCCATGCCTCTTTTCTTTCTCTCCAACTTTTAGTTCCCTTAGATCCTCCTATGGCTACTCCCTGGACCAGTCATTACAAGTGAAATTTTATGCTCACACAAAAATGTATAAACTGTTACTATTATCGTTCATTGTTAGTATTTTGCCTGGGTAAATACCAGAAACCAACCTTAGCCAGCTTAAGGCAAAATGAGGCAAATTTACTTGAAACATCAGACTTATCTTTTGATACCCAGGGAAGGACTAAGTTCAGAATTTATGCTTGGGGCAGTGGAAGAGTCATCCAAGGCTTATCAGTAGGATGATGATATGATTAAAAATGGTTTACTCGGGAAGATGGATTAGGAGGTGCAGAGGAGAGTGCTCGGAGACGATAGATGCAGTGATGAGGGCAGGACCTACGACACCAGTGGTGAGGCCAAGAGAACATGCAGGAGATGCTGACGAGTCCTAATAGGGAGGACAGAAGGGAAAGGAAGGGGAGATGTGCAGGACACCTTAGATTCTGACCTGGACCTGGTGGATGGTGGGGTCCTGTGGGCTATGGGTAGAAAGTTTGTGTAGGAAGCAGAGCGTTCAGATACAAAGAGACTGCAGGACCCGTGGACAAGATGGGAGTTGACCACCTTGACCAGGGGGCTCAAGTAGCTGACATCCTGTGAGAGGGACGTTAGTGGGAAGGGAGCCGGGTCCTGATGAAGTCAGACTACAAACACCTTTGTTCATAGTTTATGTTCCACAGGGTGGATATGTGTGTGCCACAGAGACTACCAAGGACAGAGGGCCAAGGCCCTGACGAAGCCATCCTGAAATGGCCCACAAAACCACTTTGGATGCCTCCGCTACTCTGATATAATTAGTTTCCTACTCTTACTATTCATGATACTCAATTGTTTTGTTCATACACTTTATGCATTTATCAAAAACTGTCTCAAACTCACCAGGAAAGAGAAAGGTTTGGTTTCTGCTGAGAAGAATTTCCAATTTAGGCTAGAAAAAAACTTAGTTTAAGGGAAATAATTTAAGAAAAAATTTTAAAAGCAACTAAAATGGGACTCTGCAGTCAAAGTTGAGAGAAAAGAGAAATGAGCAAAGGGACAGAGCCTGAACAAAAGGTTTGGGTTCTGCCCTGATTCAAAATAGTTAATTAAAAAAAATAAAAGACAGAGCCAAAGCAAGCCCTTCCAGTTCTGTAAATCCTGCCCCTCTGACAGCCAGCCAAAGTCAATGTTAGCTAAAGAGGCTTGGCCCTGTTTAGTCCGATCAAAAATGAATTAGGAGGATGTGTACACACAGGGATTAGAGCTCTCTCTCTCTCTCTGCCTACACACAGACACACAGACACAGACACAGACACACATACACACACACACACACACACATTCTTTCACACATACACACACTCCATGAGTAAGGGTAATAATTATAGGCTTTTAATAAATGCTAATGTAGTGATAACAACTTTATATAGTTAGAGTTGTTTATGCCAAGATCTGACAGTAGCTGATGTGGGATTTTAGTCATTAACCAAGAAGCTAAGTGCTGGGTTACTCCATGTCTCCTGCCTCCTCTCTCCAACTCTGTCTCTCCCACCTCAGGACCCAAGAGGTAGCAGGGCCCTTGGGCCCTTCTGCTCTCAGCTTTAAGGATCCTACTGTGGGGCCCTGGCTGACACAGCTCAGAGTGGCTGCCCAAGTCCTTCTCTCTTCAAACACACAACCTGGACAGCCAGGGCCTGCACTATCTTTCCTTTGCTTTCGTGTTGGTCCATGATATTTCCAGTACTGTCAGTACAGAAGTGCACACACACACACACACACACACACACACACACACACACACACACACTGAGAGTTTTCTTTTTTAAAAACTTCAAATTTTTTGGTACAGTATGAATACACACCATCATCACATTCAACATTGACATAGTTTGTACTACAATATGACACAATTTGATTCTCATATTTTCCCCTTCATCCACTCATCCTGTAACCTCCCACCCCCTTACACATAAGCTCTGTTTCCTTTTTTTATTACTATCATATTCTTTTTCCCCTCGTTATTTATCCCTACACCCTCTTTCCTTTTAAATATTTTCTGTTTCACAATATCAACTATATATGCTAGAACTCATTTACATCTTCATTTTCTCATACCAGAGGAAAGATATATTTACTCATCTGTGACCTATTTATTTCACTAAATAAGAATGTCTTGAAGGTACATCCATTTGAGTATGAATGACTCAATTTTACTATTATTAATGGCAGAATCATACTCCATTCAATAAAAGAACTACATCTTCTTTATCCAGTTTCCTGTTGATGGATGTTTTGATTGTTTCCAAGATTTAGCAATTACAAACTGAGCTGCTAAAAATATGGGTGCGAATATGTCTCTGTGATATGAAACTTTTAATTCTTTTGTGTATATACCCATCAGAGTGATGGCCAGGTCAAATGAGACCTCCAATCCTAGCTTTTGAGGAATCTCCACTAATTCCACAGAGGTTGTATAAGTCCACACTCCCATCAACAGTGGAGAAGGGTTCCCTTTTCTCCGCAGCCTCACCAACATTTGTTGCTGGGTAATTCTGAGATAGCAGCCATTCTTTGTGGAGTTAGATGAAATTTCAGGGTTGTTTTCATCTGTATCTCTCAAATGGCCAGTGATGTTGAGCATTTCTTCATATACTTCTTAGCTGCTTTTACTTCTTCCCCTGAAAAATGTCATCAAAATGGCTATACTCCCACACCTACTATATAGATCCAATGCAATCCCGATTAAAATCCCAACAGCATATTTCACAGATTTAGAGAAAAAAAATCCAGACTTTCATCTGGAATCACAAAAGACCTAAGCAACAAGGACATGGTGGGGGGTATTATGATCCCAAACCTGAAACTATACTATAAAGCCACTGTGATAAAAACTGCATGGTACTGGCAATGTAACAGACCTGAGAATCAGTGGGGTAGATTAGAAGGTCCACAAACAACTCCAGACACACTAAGTTACCTCATCTTTGACAAAGGGAGCCAAAAATCATCAATGGAGGAAAGATAGCCTCTTTAACAAATGGTGCTGAAAAAACTAGGCTTTAACGTGCAAAAGACTAAAGTTAGATCTATCTCTTTCACCGTGTACCAAGCTAAAATCAAAGTGGATTAGAGACCTAAATATTAAAAGAGACATACTAAGCCTGCTGCAAAACAGGCTAGGTAAAACTCTGGAAGACATTGGCTTAGGGAGATACTTCCTGAACAAAACCTCTATAGCATGAGAATTGGCAGAAGAAATCAACAAGTGGGATCTCATTCTATTAAAAAGCTGCACAGGGAAGGAAACCACCAACAGGGCAAAAGGGCAACAAACAATATGAGAAAGAATCTTTATCAGCTCTTTCTCAGACAAAGGAATACTATTTGGAATATATAAAGAGCTTAAAAAAAATCAGCCCACCCAAATTTAAAGACCCACTTCAAAAATGGGCATTTGAAATGAGAGTTTTCTTTCTTAACTTCAACTCTGCAAAGGGCACACTGGGACTACTGAGGCAAAAAATGACAATGAAAATTCCAGTCGGTGATTCTAGGAGAAACTCCAGATAATGAAAGAAAGCTGCACACAGGGTTGCTCTGATTCTACCTAACTCATAATTGTCCATGTGTAGATACAGAGACACGTTGTTTGAAGCATAATATTTAATTCCCTAGATCTGTACCAAAAGTCCATGTCCCTCATTTTGTCCAATTGGAGAGACACAGCCATATTACCTCCTGAGGTCAGATGCTTGGCCTGTAGAGAATGTCAACTCCTTTTCAGTAACTGAAGAAAACTCAAGGAAATGATGACACATTGATAGTCCTATGACAGCATGTCACATAGTGATCCTCACCTGATCATAGCTTTTGTACCTCCAGCTGCTATGTTTGCCTGGTACTGCTCATAATTTACATGCCACATTTTTATTGCTACTTTCATTATCTCTGCCCCAGCAAACTTTTATAATCACTTATTGTTGTGTAAACTTTAAGATGCCAATCTTAAGGGCCTAGTAGGTGCTCAATATGTACTTGCTAAATGAATGACTAATTTGATTCACTTCTCTGAAGAATTCAAATACATTTGGTCCCATAAGAACTTCCATCCATCAGATAGAGAAACTGAGGTATAGGAAGCCTGCCACCTCATACAAGGCCAAGTGTAGAGAGCCAGGGTTGGGACAATGATTTAAATGTAGATGTTCCTGGGGCTTGCAGCCTTGCCAGGACAATAGATACTGTTATGGTGGAGTAAGGAGCAGGGTTCCCCTGGGCCTTCCTGGTCCTTCTCCTTTCTCTGCTAAGAGTTATGTCCTTGCTGATCCTGGGAGAGTCCAGCTTAGGGCCAAGCAATCACCACGACAGCCTGAATTTAAAACTCACAAGTGTGGTGTGCTGCTATGGATGCAAACGTGAATTACACAGAGTCCCCAGAGTGACTTGCCAGACAGCAAAGCTACCACAGGAGATGCTGGGAGCTTCCTAGCTTCCTCCTTCCTAGCAGGAGGGTTACAAGTTTGAATCCAGACTGGACTTCCTTCACAGCTCCTCCAAAGTGTGCTCTGTGACAATGCCCAGATGATCTTTCTGAGACTTAGGGGTTGGCCTTTGGGGCTGCCCTAAAGGTTGGGGAGGATGAAGGTTGAGGGGCTTGGGCAGGGAGGGTAGCTGGAGAAATGGGAGCCAAAATGTTGAGATAGTTTGAGGCCCATGCTCCCTCTCTGTGCTCAGAACTCCAGAAATGTATATCTTTGCTCTCTTCCTGCTGTCCTGCCTTCCTCCTTCCCCCCTTCCTCCCCTCTTTCCTTTGATCCTTCCTTTTCTCCTTCCCTTCCCCCTTTTCCTTTCCTCTTTTTTTTTCTTTCTTTTCTTCCTTCTTGTACTCTTCATTTCTCTACCTCTATTTCTTGTCTATTTTCCCATTCTATTGCTTTTTTCTGTTTGAAAAAGTTATCTTCTTGTTTCTCATACTCCCTCTCCTCTCTTTCTTTCCCTTTCTCCCTCTTCTCGTCTTTTCTTTCTTTTACCCTCTTGCCTAAGACTTTTTTCTCAAAGTCTTTTTAGTCTATGAGACAGTTTGGGAAATAATCAGACAACTACCAAGGAGAACCAGCACACATTCTGGCAGGAGCAGTGATTAGTGACAGGTTCTCCAAGGCACAGAAGCCCTTGACTGGGCATTGTGACCATGAGTGACATGAGAGAGATGGTTCTTCAGCATGCTTAGGCATCTGTTTCCTTGGGAGCCATCCACGCTTTTTTCTCCCCTTGGTATATGTATCTCAGAAAGTCATGAAGATGGGTGAGAAGACCCCAGCACACCCACTTGCTTCTCCACACCACAGACCTAAGTGCTGGTCATTCAACCCTGTGCCTTGGCCAGAGGGTCCACTCTGATTGGGGGGACCAGAGAGAAGGAGAGGATCCCTGAATCACCATTGTCTCTCTTGCCTCCACTAATGTTAACTGAGCATTGTTGTGCCCAGTACAGTTATGAGGACACAGCAGAGAAGAGCACACACCCTCCCTCTCAGGGCTTTGCAATATTCTTATGAACGAGACTAAGTTGGACATGCATGATAGTGCATAATCATAATACCAGATGTGTGGGAGGCTGAGGCAGGAGAGTTACAAGTTTGATGCCAGACTCGGCAACTTAGCTACTGTCAAAAGTATTTAAAAAGTAATAAATGCTGGGGATGTAGTTTAGTGGAAGAGTATCCCTGAGTTCAATTCCCAAAAAAGAAGAAAAAAAAAAAAAGAAGGAAGGAAAGAAGAAGGAAGAAAGAAAGAAAGAGAGAAAGAAAGAAAGACAGAACCAGCAAGCATGACTGAATGTGACCGTGAAGGGACAGCTGATCATGCAGCCTTTGATCTTCCTGAGGTCTGACTGGACCACAGGCTTTGGCCTGAGATACTGAGCCATTTAGAGAAACACTTTGCTCTGAAACAAGGTAGTTGCCTGTGTGTTTGCCAAGAGAAGGTCATCGCAGTTCCCCAGCTGTGAATGCCTGGCAGTGTTCTCTGCCTTGTCTTCTTAGGTAGAGAAATGATGCCCCAAATCTGATGACTGACAATGATGCCATCACCACCTGGCTCTGGCAGTATGCCTGAGATGCCCTGTAGTGGTCCTCACAGGTCGGGCTCCTGTAGTGGTAAGAAACCAAAGGAAGCTCTTCCTTCCCAGGAGCTTCAAGGATGCCCAGTCTTGCTCATTATTCTGAAAAATGGGAGAGTCCCATGAAAAATGCTGGGACATCCTGTGACATTCCAGGAAGCACAGCACTCCAAATCTTTAAATACTCTAAAAGGTGGACACATTCAAGGCTCTTGGAAAAGTTTATAAACTCAGGCTCTGGATAAGCTTAGATTTGGTGTAGGCCCCTAGTGTAATAAAGATGTTTGCCTTTTCCAGATTGATAAAGGCTGCTGTGCAGCACATTTCCTCCAATTAGGTATAATTGACCAATAAAAATTGTACATACTTGAGGTATACAAAGTGACACTTTGATATATATTTGCACTCTGAGGTAATTATCACCAGTAAATTAATTAACATATCCATCATCTCATGTAGTTAAATGCATTTTTTTTAAAAAAAAATCTCTTCTTAGCAAATTTCAAGTGTATGAAAGAGTATTGTTGACTGTTTAGGAGAACAGGCCTTCAGATGGCCTTGGGTCACCAGCTCTGTCCCTCTCCCTTGTAATTTATAAGGTAACTAGTAAATATTGAAAATTCAGAATCCTGATGTAAGGAGGAAGAAGTCAGGAGAATCCAGCCTTTCCTTCCTCCAGGAACAAGGCCTTCTGTAGGGCTGGAACACAGTGGGCTGACATCATGGAAGGGATCACCCCACTGGCTTTGGTCTCCAAGCATCCCAAGGGTCTGAGAATTGGATGTTGTGATTTACAAGTTCCAGGGTGCACAAGGGTGGATTCATTTGGTTTATGTTACAGATCTTCAGGTAGGAATGATTTTATGTTCCTGTGTCTGTGGCGATGTCCAGAGAGTTTTGGTTGTTGAAACTGAATAATGCTATTAGAACCTCTTGGACAGGATCAGAGATGAGGCCGAACAACCCAGGAAAATGCACAAACAAGGCAGCCTGTGGCTCTGTAGTGCTGAGCTTGAGGAAGTAGTTTATAGGGAGAAAGACTTTCAGTGTTGGTGTTGGAGAAACACCTCTTGCATTACTGTGACAGACAGATTGAATGCTGGAAGAGGAGTGTGTGTAAGGGGCAATCTGTGGGTGTCTGGGAATCTTTCCTGGACTGAGTTAGGATTGTCCTGGTATATAAGGTCCTTTTGGATGGGACACAGTTTACAGGACTGTGGTGATCTGTTTTACCGTCTAGAACCAAGTCACAGGGTTATCTTCCCATCTATTTTTTATTAAACATTCACACTGAGAGGGTCCCAGAGGACAGCAGGACAAACAGACATATCCTGCCCTCCCTGAATTTCAAGTCCACTTTAGCAGATCAAGGTGATTTTTCCATGTGGAAGCCATGAGAAGAGGTTGCATTCAGAGGTGAAGGGAATCACAGAGAAGGTGGAGGAGACTTTGGCTCAGTCTTGCATCATTCTGACAGAGAGGGTGCAGGGTGTACCATATCGTAGAGTCCTATCCAAGGGAGGACTGTCTTAGACCATTGTATGACCCAGTTATAGTCAATGTCCCTCCTGAGAATGTAGATGAAAGTTATCAAGCCTGATCCAATTATGTCATCAGAAAGAATAGTAACTCTCCAGGCCTCTCCATGAATTGATCATTAGCTCCGCATGTTATAGGTAATATGCAATAATATATAGCCAGTACTTATATTCCACCATCCTGTGGCAGACATGTATTTCATGCTTACGTCACAGCTGCTGTAATAATCCCATTTTATAGTTGAGGAACCTTGTGGATTGTCATAGGAAAGGCACTAACAGGAGCTGGCACCTTGGGTATGGTCTGCACACAGCGATTGCTAAAGAGCACAATATGGGAAGAGGGAAAAGGTTAATATCACAGTGAGAAAAGCTGACGCGTAGAACCTCAGACAGCTGACCATGGTGAAAAGAGATACATACAAGTCACATTGACATCATATTCTCCGACATTCCCTGGATGGCAAAGATCCCTTTTCCTTGACGCTTCCTCTTCACAATCCAGAACGCCATCTAGCCGTGACAGAAACATCACATTGAATCTAAATGAAATGGGATTTTGTCTGGGAACTTTAACCACCAAAAGACACCACAGAACCATAAAAAGAGGACTCAGAAGGCAGTGGTGGAGCGAGCTCTAGAAATCTCTTTTGTTTTCATTTCCTCTCAGAGGTGTCAGGGTGCAGGTGCATTCCATACTCATTTTTAACTTCTTCATTTAGCAACAAGAATCAGTTCTAGACTTGATGATGATATTATATGTTGTGTTTTTCTTTGGATAAAGGTATTTCATTTCTATGCTTTATTTGTATATGCTTACGTGTTTAGTAAATGTCTTAGAGACTTAACAGTAATTAATTCAATACAACTTTATTTGTTTAGCTGCTTAGCATTTATATACTTTTAAGTTGTGTGATTTACAATACTGTGTGCCTTGTTAGTACATTTCAGTTGTTTCAGATCCTCTTTGAGAAAAATAAGTCAAGAATCTCTCCCCAATTCTCTAACTTTGTTTTTTATCTCTTTTCTCAGTTCTGCAGTCATGTTGATTTTTTTATTAAAATCTAAGCTGGCCATGTTGTTTAGACATTTTAATTCACTAGCCCTTGCAGAGTAGGTTTTCTAACCTGGAAGATAGTTCCTCTCCATTTGCACATTTTAAAAACTCCTATTCATCCTTTGAAACCTCTTAGATATCATCTCTTCTATGATGTTTTAGGGGGATGATATTTCTTGTCCAATAGTATAATGCTTATATGTCACATGTGTTCTTTATATATATATATGTCTGTTGTCAAGTTTTGTTGTTTTATTGCAATTTTGGATTGATCTTTATACCACTTTTAAATTGCATAAAAGGAGAGAAGAATCTCTCATCTGTCATCATCTATCATGCTTCTAGCTGTGAAGTTCAGTTTGGGGTGCTTATTACAATAAATGTGTATTGCTTTGTTGAACTGAATCTTTTGAGCTTGAGACTCTTTGCATCTGTAAATTACTACACTTCATAAAAATTAGCTCTCTATGAAGCCCCTGAACGTGCAAGAGACTCTCACTTGGTAATGATAAAATAATTCTCCTCACAGATGCTCAGTAACTCTTTCAGATTTGATTCACACTACTTGCCAGCTGTCTTCCCGGTCCTTTGTGCCCCTTCTGGGTTTCAATATACAAGGGTGACAGAATTTCCCATCCAGTTACCGCTGACACATAAAAAGTTGTCTATGCTGTGCCATAACCCACAGCCAGATAGCTGGGTCGGCAGAGAGCAAGGTCCTCCAGCCATGATCCCATCACCCACAGATAGTTTCCTGAGACTAGAGCTTAGTTCCCTATTCACATTGCCACAGCCACCTCTGCAACTGGTATCAAGGTGTGCTCCTTGCAACATGTCTGGATCAAGTGAAGCTAGCAACAGTGGACAGACACAGTAAAGAATAGGACTGAGGCATAATGCCTGGACTAATGCCCATTATCTCAACCAGGGATTCACTAAGAGGTGGCGGTGGCATGGGAAGGCAAGAAGCAAGGGTCCAGGAAGTGACCAGGAAACGGACTGCATGTTGGTTGAAGTGAAGATTTTCCTTGGGTTCTTCTTGTTGGGCGATCTAGCTTTGGGAATGGCTGTGAAGGAAGAATGCCAAAAGCCACCCTGGCTCTGGGTGTGCACGGAAGGGGGAGTGTCCGCTGCCACTCACTCCACTCGAGTTGCCTGGCAGTGCCCTGCGTCTTTGAGTGCTCACTGCTGCATGTTCACTGCTAACACTAGCAGGCCTGAGGTTCTGTGAGAGGCAATGCAGCACCATTAAACGCTTTGTCCATCACCTTTTTCAGATGAAATATTCTTTGAAAGAATTATTTAAACCTATGTAAATCAGTCACTATAAGGAGATAAGATGGGGTGGGGGCAGGCAGAGTTGAGCTGGGTGATAAAAATAGAGTTTTCTCTCCATTTGGACTGATTTTGAAAAGGTTTTTAACCATTGCAACTGAATCCTTTTCAGAACCTCCCTCTCTCTCTCTTTTCTTTGCCCAAGTTGCTATGAGCACATGAATCATCTCTTTAGCACAATGACAGCAAGTGTAGCATTTAGGAGCGGACCCTGATTTTCCACTGTTTGTTCTTTGCTCTCAACAAGATAAGCTGTTGTTATTTCTTTCTTCTTGAACAAGTGCACCATGATTGCTGAAGTGGTAAGAATAATTGGACCAAATAGTCATGCGATTAATGCAAACAGAGGGAATTCATCTGTTTTGAGTACAGTAAAAGCACTTCTGAAGATGCGGAGAGCCTGCTTTCTCTGTTTATTCTTGGGCTGAGAACAAATGTTGCTGAGTTCACTGCCACAGATCCCGCGTTTCCTCCACAGGGTGGAGACCTTAAATGAACTGGTTAAGGGAGAAACCAGCCCTGTCTTGGAGGAGGGGGCGTTAGAGGGCGAGTACTGGGTGCACACTGGGGACAAAGTAGCCCTAGTCCTGGGCACACAGGACTTCCGCTTTCTCATTGATGAATTTCATTTAAGAGGTGAGGACACAACTGGAGCAGCAGAGAAGGAAAATTGACATCAGTTAGAGCCGCCCAGTGCCCAACTCTCTGCCTAGTGCTTGTGTCATTTGGATGCCACAGGCACAAGGTAGGAGCCGTTATCTCCACTGGAAAGCTGAGGACACCTACTTGAGATGCCCCAGCACAGGACTGGAATGCTCAGGCGCTGGGTGTGAATGGAGAGTGGCCTGTCCGGGTTCACGGGCACTGTGCTGGCTCGAGGTCAGACTTCCTGCCTTGGGATCCTGGCTCCTGTGATCACTGAGTGATCTTGACTTCTTAGCACACATGTTTCCCGATTTGGAAAAGAAATACTAACCTTTATGATAGTAACCCTTACCTAACAAAACTAGTGTTCGGAATAAAGCTTATATATGGAAAGGACAGGAAATGGTGTTGCTCTGTGGACATTACTGATGCTGGCTGACTGCTCTGACTGCTCTTGCCTCAGAGGCCTCAGCTGTCCCAGGGCAACTTCCCCTCACACACCACTGTGCAGGGCTCCATGCTCTGCTCTACATGTGATGGCCCTGCCTCACCTGGACTGGTGAAGTCCCTAAAATCCTATTTTCCCCAGGTCAGTTGATTACTTTGCTAGCTCCTCTGTGCTGAAGACCCTGAGCATCTCTCTGCCCTCCCGATGCCAGTGTCTTCCCCCAGCCCCACACCTCCCACTCTAGGTCTGCCCCTCACCCCCACTGTAGGCCTGGCGTTCAACCCTGTCTCTCATCAGAACATCTGAATCCTGGCTACCTTTGTCTTTTACAGTGTGAGCCCAGGGAGACCCGGGAACTCTTCCCAGCTCCTAGAGTCCAGACGATGGATGGCTGTCAGTCTGTATTTCCTAGTTATTGATAATGTCACTCAATGACCTTGTTTCCTCTTAAAAGCAGGCATGGGAAAGAAGACAAGAGTCACCCCACTATCCTGGTATGCCCACTGGTGACATGTGGAGAGTGGGGTTCCCATGCCTGGGGCTGCAGGAAGAGAGGCCTGAGTCTAGAAGCTGAGTGGGAGATTGGCATCTAGGAAAGGAGAAAGAGGAGATTCTAGGCCAGGAAGAAGCAAACCCATGCAATGGAAAACTCTGAATTTAAATATGATGGAGAGACAGAGGTGATGCCCAGGCTTCTCAGAAACCACAGACAAGTGGTTGGACTTGTTGGCTTCAGTGTGTCCTGTGTCTTCTTCTCCAATTCCCTGTGTCAGCCTGCAATCTGAGTGTGGTTCTCTCATTTTGATGAATGAAGTTTCACCAGTCTGCTTCGCTGTTCCCATCCCAGGTTTGCTAAACAGCATGGAGCACAAAGCTGATGAAATAAATGAAGCCCATGGGAATGTAGATCACTTGCTCTTATGTTTGAGGCGATGAATCTGCTCAATGTTGCTTTGCCAGAAATTGGGATTCTGTTCTGGATTGAAGACTACTCTGCCTTTCTGCTAGAAACCCTAGAAAACCCAGTTCCTCCTCTGAGTTTGCCAAAAAGAGCTGAGGAAGCTGCAATGCTTGTGCAGGGTACACCATGGCTGTGATCTTGCCACTGGGCCACTATCCTTCGGTTGAGCAGCAGAATCACCCTACACAGGTGGTTTCCTTACTTGATAAAGGACAGAAAGGAAGCTGGAGAAGGTGTTCCTATTCATAAGCCCCATATGTGTGGTGAGTAGCAGATGCCCCAGCTGCCCAAGTTTTCTGATTTTCCTCCTGCAGAGTGCTACAGTGTGCATCAGACCAATCTACTCACTGATACCTGCATTGCTCCGCTCGAGGACTTTTGCTAGAAACAAAAGCCTCTGCTCTTTCAGCTGATCTAGAAAGGAATCATCTTGCCCCTGGCATGAGAGAACTCCAAGGCATCTTTCTACAGAGGCTCCCAACATCCTGGTCTCCTATGAACCCGACCTTGTGGCACTGCTATTTTTGATCTTGTTCACTATGTTACTTCCTTGGATTCACTTCCCTCATAACTCTGTTGTGATATCCAAAAATCGATGCTTGTCTCTGAAATCTGCACCTTTCACTTAGTGTCATGGGTAGGAGATGGCTCACAGAGGCTTTTCTTGGGGCAAGATCAAGGAGGGCTGGTGTACTGTCACTCCATATAGTACTCCAAACATTAGCCAGAGCAGTGAGCCAACAGAAGACAATAAAATGGATATGAATAGGAAGAGAAAAAGTCAAATTATTGTTATTTGCAGAGGACATGGTACTCCATATAGAAGATCCAAAGAAATTCCACTAAAAGGCTTATAGAAATAAAAGCCAGATGAAGCAATGTAACAGGATGCAAAATCAACACCTAAAAATCAGTAACATTCCAGTGCACTTATAACTCACTGAAGAAGGAATTAGGAAAACAATACCATTCATAGTAATATCAGAAAAGTAAAATACTTAGGAATTAACCTAACTAGGAGGTGAAAACCCTCTTTGTCACTCTGGAAAAGGAAATTCTTTTCTCTCTGTCTCTTTCTTTCCTTATTATTCATTTTTCAGGGACATCTGTCCTCCTTGCTCTCTCTTTTGGTTGTTCCTTTCAGAGAATCCTGTTTCTCTCCTTCTCTCCACCCTCGGTATCTCCAGGCTGTCTCTGTTCCATGGTTTTGGCCTGATTAGTTAGTGTGTTGTGCTCCCAAATCAGCATGGCTGGTTTGGTGGTGAGACCAGGACCAGAATTCCACAGAGTCTCTGAGAGGTGGAGATGAACCTGGAGAGATGAAAGCTTCATTTACCTCAACAGGAATTCAATAGTAATTCACTTGGTTCAGCCAGCCTGAAGCTGGTCCTGCTTCCGAACTTTCCAGTTAAAGGAGTCCAAAGATTCCATTGTTGTTCAGATTGGTTTGGGTTTAGCCTCCTATCTCTTGCAAACAAACTATACGGAACTAATTCCGGAGGTAGGATTCTGCTGATAGTATACATGGCTTTCTGCACACCTTGAGCCTTATCATCTGGTGGACTCTTGGTTTGGTAAATGGGAAAAGTGAGCTTCTCCTTAGCACCTCCACCTCACCCTACCCACAAGTCCTTGCTGGTCTCTGCCCCATGACCGTACTCTTCCTGCTCCAAACAGAGAGAAAACAGCCCAAATGGCTCTTCTGACTTAAGCATAAGCATTTATTATGGCCATAAAAGGATTTCCCGGAGACTCCAGCTGGGCACAGGGCTCTTGTGTTCAGAATTTGCCAGTCGGTGACCATTTGCTAGAATAATCATCTTCACATTTACTGTTAATAACCTTGCTTCAGGCTGCTACAACCAAATAGTTGGTCACTTCCGTAATGGCCAATTTTTCAGGGATTATTGCTAAAATGATTAGGCATATCATGATTTCCCAGGGCACATGCATTGGAGTTGATCATTAGCAAATAAAAAGCCTTCTGGGTTGATTGGGAAGGGGTGTTGATCTCAAAAGGTAAATAAATGTTGTTACATCTATTCTTTTTTTTTTTCCCTCTTAGCTGAGTATGGACTTTACTTTTTTCCTGTCCAGTGATGAGTCATTATTTAGTTACTAGACAGACCAATTTCTTTTGTTTGCTCAGCTCTTCATTGTAGTTGACAGACCTGGGAAACATAACCAATCAGATCAATCAGTTAGTACCTTTCTAGACATTCTTGAGGCCCATGTTTGAGCCAGGCTCTGGCTGGAAATTTTGCAGAATATCTTACTTAATACAGCAAAGTCCTTGTGTCTAACTCACACGTGAGCCCTGTGAGCAACAGTGATATTAATTTGCTTATGCCATGCTTTTCGACCAGTAAACATATTGTTTTGTTTTGTCTTTTTGAGACATGATCTCGCTTTGTAGTTCAGGCTGGTCCAGGCAAGCCTCGAACTCACAGCAATCCTCTTGCCTCTGCCTCCCGATAGCTGGGATTACAGGCATGAGCCACCATGCCTAGCACTGTGGTAGGTGGTACTGATTGCTGGTGGGTGTGAATCTCCATGTCTGTCATTGTTGCACATGGTTACCAGGGATCAAACCCAGGCCCTTGCACTTGTGAGGCAGGTGGTGGAAACACTGAGCTAAATCCCCAGCCCAAACATTGTTTTTGTTTGAATCCAAGATGCTAAATTCTTCACACTGGCCCAGGAAGCCTACCTGTCTTATTCTCTTCCACTGTCTGGTCTCCGCTTGCACCAAAGCCAGGCAGGCATGGCACCCAGGAGCCCAGCCCAAGGTGGGAGGCAGGTCAGGACATCAGCAGAGTCTGGGAAACCCCCGAAGCAGTGAGCCTGCTTTTTTTTTTTTTTTTTTTTTGTGGCTCCCTGGTTCACACCCAGCGCCAGGGTGTCTGCTGCAAACCTAGCCCTTCAGCTCCAGCTCCTAAGAGCTGGAGAAACAAGAGAAAGAGGGAGACAGAGGAATAATGTGTAAGAGGACATTTGAGGTAGATCTGGACCTGAAAAATACCATTCCTTACCAAAATAGAGCAAGAAAGTATTTTCTCCTTGCAGCGGTAGCAGGTATTTTCTACAAGGGATGCACAGAACTGAGTAGTGGGGAAAAAATTGCATCTTGATCTTCTCCTTGGTGTTGGGTCAGCACAGACAATAACAAATTGGGTGTAAATACAGCATTAAAAACACCAGGTGCATAGCAGAGACGTGGCCTGTTCATCAGAGATTGGGAGCTGGGGCAAAGCTAGCCACTCCTTGCAATTTGGGTGTTGCTTGGTCTCCAGGAACGAGGGTCCACATGAACTCTGGGAAGAAATCTTTATACAACATAGAAAACTAATGGCAAAGGGGAAAAAGATTCCACCTGGACCAAAGCAGATAGGACATCAGCAGAGTCTGGAAACCCCCAGACAGATATCCACATCTGAAAATGTTTCTTCAACCCATTGGTCTCAAGGCTTTGGTGATCACAAGCAGAGCCACCCTGAGCTTTTTTGGAATCACATCATTTAAATATGTTCATATCTAATTTTTATGACAAAGCTACTGCATATTTGTTTCAGAAGTTGAGACTGTGTAGCAACCTGTCTTATCTTGATAAAGACTTCCCAGCAACAGTCACCATCAAATTTCAATTTGAATAGCATCATGATGGAGGCATTTCACTTGAAGCCCTCAGGGTGATCTTAAAAAGCTGGACACATAACTGCTTATGTGAAACAGCACATTTGTACTTAGTGAAAAGTTTATACCATGAGATAGGACAACTGCTCAACCCCAGTGGTCTGGGAGAGATTAGATAGTACTGCTCACAACATAATGCTGGAATTAATGTGTCTAGATGGCCGAGTGGTCTAAGGTGCTGTTTTCAGTGCTGGAATTAGTTACAAGGAGCTAAAATATGATCTGTGTCTTAGAAGGAGGTAAACAAACATGTGTTGCTTCTGGAACAGGCATGTGTATGCCAATCTATAACATTTGTTGCTTTCTCTTTCTGCTAGAATGAGCTTGAGAACCATGTGTTTTCGCTAGTTCAGTAGCAGGATGATACCATTTCTATTACTCTGGAATCCTGAGTGACAGTGTAGAGGAGTGGCCCTGGATGTACACTGAGAATTTCAGGAGATCACACCATTGAAATTTCACACTTCACACGATAATTTTGGACAATCTGGCTTCTCTTAAGACAGGTGATTCTGATGTCCCAAAGACTGCCATTAGGTTTTGCAGAGGAGGAATATTTGAGACTGAGAGTTGTCCCGGTATATTTGGTGCCTTCTCCATGGCCACAGCTGACCAACCAGAACATGGTTATCCAAAGAAACAGAGTTTGAAGTGGAGATGATTCTTGTTGAGGTGACAGCCATTTGCAATTACCTAGGGGTTAAGATGGAAAAAAAAGGGGAAGGGAAGATAGATGAGATGAGGAAGAGAAAAAAAGAGGAGGAGGAAAAGGAAGAAAATAAAGAGGAAGGGGAAGAAAAAGGAGAAGAGAATGAGGAAGAATAAGGAGAATAATGATAAGAGGAGGAATAAGAATAAGAATAATAATAAGAAGAGAATGAACAAGGAAGATGAGGAGAAAAAAGAAGAGGAAATGCCATAATGTTTGCTTTTGCTCCAGAAGGAAAAAAAGTTATTTATAAGAACAAAAGGGACAGGATAAAGATTGAGGACACAAACATAAAGCACAGCACTTCAGCACCATCTCCTTCCTTGGTTTACTGGACACTTTATGATAATACTCTTCTTTAGTCCCTTGTCTCCTACTAGCCTCTAAGTGAGAATCTCATAAAGAGGTTGACATAGAAATAACTCTATACTGGCTCAGAAAGAAGCCCTTGTGAGCAGGTGGTGACTGGGGAGCATTTCCAAGTGTTTCTTCAGATAATATTTTGCAAATACCTGGTACAGAATGACTTACTGAATTAGAAATTCAAGGGGTAGACTGAGAAAGTTGCATGTGAACAAGTTCTGCAGTCATACTGTATCTACTAGAGTTAAAAGTAACTGCTCTAAATCCTCCCCTCTGGCTAAAACATCACCTTCAGATGACTGGAAATGGATCTGCCCTGGTTTCTCATCTGGCTTGCTGGAAGATGCTTTCTTCCTAAAGATGAAAAATGGTTTTCACTATGAGAGAAACTGCCCTGCAAGAGGACATCACTAGCCTCATAGGCTCCCATCTGGGTCTGCACTGCTCTTCCCCTGGTTATTTAGCCAGGTGACCTACATTTCCCAGAAGCCCAGGTTCTTGCAGAGGGTGGGGTGCTTGTGTGAGTCACCCACTGTAGCTGCCGTGTGGTGAGCAGTTGGTATGTGCTGAGAGGCACTGCTCCTGCTGTTTCCAGATCACAGCCTGGAATTTGACTTGGGCTCCAATCACAGACAGCCTCTTCTGTCTTTCCCGGAAGGAGTCCTTTCAGTCCCCACTCAGACATGCCAGCACCTTGAAGTCGGGTCTGAGATGCGTGTGAGACTCTGATCATGGTTTGAACCTGCCCTTCTGAGGACCATCGTGCTTGCCAAGTGAATCACTTTTGTTGTTCGGAGTAGAGTTCCAAAGACCAAGTAAAAGTGGAACTGTTGCCCAGGAGATGAAAACCTTCTCAGATTTGTGCACACTGAAAGCAAAGCTGGTGTCAGTGAGGTCTCTATGGGATGCAAGCCTGAAGAGATTTCAGGAATCACCACTAGGTCAAGACGTTCCCTGAAGTTCAGTGCTTGGTGTTTCAAGCTAATTCAGTGACACAGGCAGGGTGGGGATGATCCTGACTGGGCAGAGGAGTGTGGCACGAGTGTGCAGCCCACCAGGGGTCAGGTCCACTGTGGGGAGTGGTAGGTGCATGGCCTCTGGACTGCTCCTGGTGGTGAACACTGACACTTCAGGTAGGAGAGAGTGGGGCTGTGTGTGTCTACATATGTGTGTATGCACGTGACATTGGGAATTACTATTTATATTTTAATCTGATATAAGCTCTTGCTAAGACACCAAGTTGCCTACGCTGGGCACCAAAATTCATAATCCTGACTGACTCAGCCTTCCAGAATGCCCGGCTTACAAAAAATGTGTGCCACCATGCCCTCCAGAATCTCAGATTTGAATCCTTCCTCTGATACTTAATGGGTAGCAATCTCTGAGGTATTTTTCTAATCTCTTCAGAGCTCTTCAACATCTTGCCTGTGTGACATACATAATATCTCATTTACAGGATAACTGGGGGTCTAGATGAGACTGGTTTATAAAATATTCAGCATAGTGACTTTCAACACGTCTATGCTCCCCTCTCTTTGTGTTCACTCATCTGCATAGATCCTGTGGGGTCTGGACATCGAATACGTTCCAGGAACCATACAGGGCCTGAGGGATGGGGAAATTAGCAAAACGTTCCTGAGAGAAGCTTTCTGTTTATTCCCACTTCACGTTAATGAGGAAAGGGCAAAACCCTGCTTCACTTTGCTCCCAAGCCCGCCCGCGCCTTCCATCCATTTCGGAAACACATTGAGCTCTCCTGCACTTCAGGGATTTCACCTTTTTTCCAGATCCCACATTAATTTCTTTTTCTTTTGGGGAGTCCCCTGTTCTTTTCCTATCAATTACCCATTGATTTCTTTGCATATTTGTTAGATTTTTTGCCTCACGCAAACCATGAATGCCACACAGTGAACATTTACTACTCTAGTGTAGGACCTGGCCCACAGTGTACACTCAGTAGAAATAAGGAAAAAATGAATGGGTGACAGAATGAATTGCCCACAAGGAATTCTGAAAATGAATTATTGAAATTGAATTTGCATATGCAACGTTAGTAGCTAAGCATATATCCTAGCTGGACCTCTGATAAAATTAAACAGAAGACTCATTCGTTACTTCATTTCATTAAAACCATGATGATGTGCAGTTTAAGGAACTGGAATCCAGGCCAATAGACTATGTTTAAACGTGTGTATGCTTTGACTTGTCTATAGCAGATATCACTTATCAGCATTGCATGTTTTCCTCTTCGGAGTGAAGCAGACTTCTCAGTACAGATCTTCACACAGACATTGGTAATTGATTACAGAGGTCCTAAAACATCTTCCATCCTGTGCCTGAGAACACTGTTGCTACTACTCACCCCTCTTAGCATTTTCCTTGTGCCCTAAGCTTGACCCTGGAGGAGGTTAATTATGAAGTTACTGGGATGAAGGTAACCCATGCTCTTGAGCAATAATTTTCAATAGGTATGGAGTTCTTCCTCTGGGTTCTGTCTAGCAATACGTGGGGATACTTTTGCATATTACATTTAGCAGAAGGGAGTGTTACTGTCACTTAGCAGGTAGAGAATAGGATTGATGTGAGCCTCCACAGTGCACAGGAAAGCTACACAACACAGACTCAGGGGCTCTAGTAGTCTACAGTGCCGGAGTTAAGAAAACTTGCTCTAGGGCAGTGTCATCCTGATATCTCAAGGTCTCCTCAGATGTCCTATATAATATTGTCTTTATATGGATACACTCTGCACTGTTTGCTTGCATTTTTTCTCAGTATTTGATGTTTAACCATGCCCTTATGTTAGCAGGAATTTAATGCTTCTCACTATAATATGTGATTCATTTTAGTCTGTACCATTATGTAATTAGCCATCTTACTTTTGCTGAACGTGTTCCCCTCCTCCCTAGGCTTAACTATTATGTAACAGGTACTCTTGTCATTGTCCATTCATGCATACAGTTCCTTAGGTTCATACACAGGGGTAGAATAGTGATATGACTCTTCTATTAGAAATTACGTGGGTTTGAATTTAGCCTTTTTCAAAGTACTTGTGTGAAGTTACTCTCACTTGAATGGTGTAGCTTAATTCTCCTTGCCTGCTAATGCTAATAGCTGTTCTATTTCTTTTTTATTTTAGCCTCTCTACTGGCACACAGTAGTAGTTCATTTCTGGTGAACAATGGAAGTGAGCTATTTCCATTTTTTTTGTTTCCTTTAACTATCACATTTTATTTATTTATGTTAGATTTGAATCTTTATTGGTACATTATATGTACACATCATGATCACATGCAACATTGAGAATTTGTACCAGTGTATGGCATGACTTATTCCCATTTTTCCCATTCTCCTGCCCACCCTACAACCAACTCCTTCTATATACATAAGTTTTGTTTCCATTTTAAAAATATTTCACCATCACATTTTTTCTTTCCTCTTGTTACTTACCCATACCTCCCTTTTCTATTTGAATATTTTCTCTTTCACAATATCTATCATACACTCTAGAATGCATTTATACTTACATGCATAGTCTTCCTTTGAATATCTCCCCTTTTTGTGAGATACCTTTTCTGTTCACTTTTCTACTGATTGTACATCTTTTATTGACTTATAAAGTTTCACTTTATATTTTTGACAGATATATACTTATCATCGGTCAGTCATCTCCTATTTTCTTTAAGATTCTGTCATTACATTGCATAACTTATTTTTTCACTAAGTGAATGGTACATTTGGATGGGCAGACACTATTTTAGTGAAGGTCAGTTTACCGATTCTTATTTCTGAATTCAGTCTTAGGATAATTTTACTTCTTTTCTTGCTAAATTGCCTAGTTTGAACTTCTACTGCACTGTTGAATAAATTCAGAGCAAGCAAGCATCCTTGTTCTGTTCTTTTACTAAAGATCTTTTACTCTTTAAGAATAATATTAGGTGTGGGATTGTCATACATGGCTTTTATGAGGTTGGGCAAATTAATCTGTTTTTAGTTTGCTGAGTGTTTTAAAGTAAATATATATTAAATTTTGTCAAATGTTTTCCTGTATCATTTGAGAATTGTCCTTTTTTCTGTATACTATTGTTATGGTACATTTATTGATTTTTATGTATCGAATCACCCTTGTACTCTTGCTATAAATCCAATTTGGTTGCAATGTGCAAGTGTTTTACTAGGCTGCTGGACCGTACTCACCATATTTGCTGAGTTCTTTTTAGTATTGGATTTTAACATTTTTGCTGTGGTGTGCCTAATTGTGGTGCTGTTTTTATTTATTTCTCTTTTTAAAATTGTGGTTTTGTTTCATCACTTTTGGAACATTCTTGTGTCTTCCACTATTTCTTCTGCATCTTTCTCTTTCTTCTTTTACACAGGAAGTAGTTCTACTTCCTACGCCTGATGTATCTCTTATGATCTTTATACATTTTTCATTTTTATCTTCTTTTTGCTTAGGTTAAATTTCTGCTAACTTCCAATCCTCCAGCTGCCCCTTTGATGTGTCTGAACTGCTATTAAATTTACATGTTGAGTTCTTAATTTTATTGTGTTTTTAGTCTTAGAATTTTCATGTTTTTCTTTTGCAAAATTCTCCTTCCTGTCATGAATATTTTAAGACCTGTGTCTGACCATGCCTGTGTTTGTCTAATATGTTTTCTTTCTTTTGTTAGTCTTTGTTATTTGGTATTTCATCTTATCTCTTGTTAGCCTGGTAACATTTTATTGCACACTGAGCACTGATATTATATATAGAAAGTGTTAGAAAGTTGAAATGAGCCTTCAGATCTTGCTAGGAAGTTAGAGTAGACCTGAGCTATTTTAACCCTGGGATTTAGCCTTAGAAAATCTGGATGTTTGTTCTCTTAACCTTATACCTAAAATGTGGTTCTCTCAGAATCCTCCTAAGTTTATCTCTTCTCAGCTTCTTTGTTAGAAGCTAACTTCAAGTTTTATCTCCTTAGGACCATGACACATCTAGAAGTCTTTTACTCTTATTTTACTACCTGCTATTTCTTCTTGTCTTTCTTGGCCTTATAGATTATGAACTGAGGTAAGGATGGAGAGTGGAATGATTCTAATCCTGTTGTTCATAGCCACCATTTTACCCATGGGGTGACCTGGATACATATCCCAAACCTTACAGAGCAAATAAAATATATAAGTGAATCATCTTGACATGATGTATCAGACTCTGATATCTGGAGTATTTAATGAATATTGGGATGTAAATTGTTTTAGTGCAGAACCAAGTACATTCTGATTGATCAAGCTTATGTTTGTCTAGGTTAGTATAGACACCTCTTCCTGCCTTGAGGTCTGGGAATTGACATTTTTTTCCTGTAACCAGGACATGCTGTTGTCTAGAAATCTGAAATGCATGGTATTGTGTGCACTCCTGGGTCTGTCTGTCTTTTTGCTACACTTTGCTGCTGTTTCTCATATACTTTGACATATGCCACCTGAGGATAAGCATATCAGACTTTCAGCCTTTTTGATTTCTTCTTTTATGTGTAAGATTTTACACTTCAAATCTTGCCTGTCTATTTATGAGTATTGCCTCAATGTGCACATGTGTAATTGCCATATCATTTATCTAGTGTGAGACACTGAAGGTATAAATGAGGTCCGACATGTGTAATAGCTGTTGTGAAACAGGAAGAAAATCTTCAAAGAGGAAAGAGGACGATGGGAAAGGGGCAGAGGAAAGCAATGAAGGGAAGGAAAAATTTGAAGGTAAAAAGGAAAAAATAGAAACAAAGCTTATGTATATAGAGGATGGAGAGGAAAAAGGGGGGCAGGTGCATGGGGGAAATGAGAATCAAGAAATGTCATGTATAGGTATAAGTTCTCAATGATGAATGTGATCATAATGTGTACTTAAAATACACCAGGACACTCAAGTTAGAAAAAGAATCCACACATCACCCTCTCTCACTTCACTAGACTGTCAAAAATACTGCTTAGCTTCTTACAACCTCCTTCTTTTTTGTCTTTTACAACCTACACTGCTTGACCTTATGCTCTTGTTCTGTATTCTTAAAAATTGGTAAGTGCCCCCAAGGAAAATGCTATGCAGAGAGCAGTGCTAGCTTCCACAAGTTTTCTTCTCTCCAAGTATGAGCCCCTGTGGTTTTGACTGTTTTGATAGCACTTCAGTGGTATTTAGGTTTTCTAGTTATTCTTGCTGAAAGGGTTATTTATTGCAGATTTCTGAGTAATTACTGTAGGCAGAGCCTCCCAGAGCTTCTCTGGGCTGTGTGTTCATAAATGGGAAAGGCCTGGCCCATCATTCCTGCCTTGGAAGGGACCATCCTCAGTCATCCAATTAGTATTCCTGCTCACAAGAGATTCTTTTTTTTTCCGACAGGGTCTCACTTTGTAGTTCAGGATGGCCCTGAGCTCAGCCTTGAACTCATATCACAGCAATCCTCCTGCCTCTGCCTCCCAAGTGCTGGGATTACCGGAGTGAGCTACCATGCTTGGCACTGTGGTATGTGGTACTGATTGCTGGGCATGAGTCTCCACACCCAGTATTATATATGGTTACCAGGGATCGAAGCTGGGCCTTTGTACTTGCAAGACAGGTGCCGGAACCACTGAGCTAAATCCCCGGCCCTCACACTAGATTCTTATAACGAGTCATAAGCTATACGGACCATATGCTATTTTGGGCCGGGAAATCAGTGTTACTTTAAAGGTATGAAATAATAAAATGTGATTATGTTTAAAATGCAAAGATTTTATCTATTGGTGAAGCATCTTAAAAAATTAGAGATTAAATCATATGTTTTGAAATTTTGCTTTGAAAAAAATCTAGCAGGAAGTTCTACTATCTACCAGAGTTGTTGAATATGTCCATTTGAAATATAAGGTATGCGTTTGAATTTATTTCATGGGCTCCATTTCTTTCCTATGTTGGGTATGTGGGGTTTCTGTCATTTTCCTAAGCTCTTCTATTTTTTTTCTTTTTTGGGGGGGCGGTTTGAGACAGGGTCTTGCTTTGTAGTTCAGGCTGGCCCTGAGCTCAGCCTCAAACTCACATCACAACAATCCTCCTGCCTCTGCCTCCCGAGTGCTGGGATTACAGGCGTGAGCCACCACGCCCGGCACTGGTATGTGGTACTGGTTGCCGCTGGGGTGAGTCTCCACACCCAGTATTGTTATGTGGTTACCGGGGATTGAACCCGGGTCCTTGCGCTTGCAAGACAGGTGCCGGAACCACTGAGCTATATCCCCGGCCCTAAGCTCCATTTTTAAAAGTCTGTGTGTACTCCAGATTCACTAAGCAAGTCCTTTATTTTGATTGCCATCTCTTTTGCTTAACCTGAGATATTATTCTTATCTTATTTTCTCTATAGCCTCATTCATTTATGGTTTTTTAAAAAATTTCTGCTGTTACTATTTCAGAAAATTCAGGTGTGTAGTTTCTGACATCCTCTATTTCACTGTCCCTTACCCTTGTCCTTAATGGGCTGGAGGTCTGGAGTTGCATTTTGCTTGTGCATCTTGTCATTTTCTATCCTTTCATTTCAGTTTGTTTTCTGTCTTGACGCTTGTAACTTTCTTATGGTAATAGCTTCACCACTAGTATTAAGACTTCCCTGGGCAATGTCTATTTTTCAGAGATGACTTCTAGGTGAAGCTGATCCTTGGTTTTTGTGTCATTCCAAAGATTCTACCTCTGCAATTTATTAGGGATCAGAAGCTGCTGCCTTTGACTCCACACCTAGTCTTTTGGTACTGGACTATAGTAATGACTATGACCTGAGACAATCACAATGTTGTCAAACTGAGGAGACCAATTGATTACAATAGGTAGGACATACTGGCTAGTGTAGTACAACTGGCAATAACAATGCATCAAGTAGAGCCTAGAAACTGAAAAACTGTCATAACTGTTAATTTGGTATCCTTATCCATAGAAGTAAGATTTACAGTTACATAACAAAATCCTGCATAAACCAGGAACTTATATGAGGTGAGTTTCTTCTTAGTAGAGTGGTTTTATCCTGTAGGGAGGCAGCACTTAAGAGAGCTAGGGAACAAACAGAGAGATGAAAAAAATAAAGAAATATAATAAAGAAAAGTAAAATAAAATAAACAAATAAAGAAAGGTAGAGTAGTAGCAGTTCTGTAGAGAAAGGATGACCATCACTCAAGCTTCAGGAAACTGGAGAAGACAAGAGAGCAAGAGTGAAGGAGAAAGCAAAAGAATATAGAAGGAAACCAGAAAGACTAGAGACTAATATGGAAATATCAATAAATCAAGAAAGACAGTTGAGGAAGGAGAGATAAAAGTTGAACAAAACAAAGTAAATTAAAAAAGTATACATTTAAACAATTAAAAAAACCACCACACTAAACAGTAGAAGGAAAGTGAAACAAAGACAAAAATGTAAAATTCCTTTGGTGTTCAGGGCTCTGTCATAGTGTCCAAGTTAGAGCTCAGAACTGTGCTGGGTAACCCCACCAAGTCTGCAGTAGCTTTAGTGCTGGCTGTGAGGCTGCTCTTGGCCTCAAAAGACCTAGAATAGCAAAAATAATTCTGGGGAACCAAGGTAAGGAAGGAGGGTATCACATTCTATAACTTTAAATTATACTATAGACCTACTGGGATAAAATCAGTGTTGTACTGACAAACAACAAAAACCAACAAACAAAAACCCACAAATACTAACCTGAGGATCAGTAGAACAGACTGGAAGATGCAGAAGCCACTCCAAACATACTCACCCGCCTTGTATTCGACAAAGGGAACCAACACATTCATTGGAAGAAAGATAGCTTCTTTAATAAGTGGTACTGGAAAAATTGGCTTTCCACCTGCCAAAGGCTAAAACTAGACTCACGTCTTTCACCACACAATAACCTAAAATCAAAGTTTAGCAAAAATATAAATTTTAAAATAGAAACATTTAATCTACTGGAAGAGAGAACAGGTTGAACTCGTGAAGACATCCGGGTAAGCAAAGACTTCATGAACAAATCCTCAGTTGCATGGGAAATATCACAAAGAATCAACATCTGGGATTTCCTCTTATTAAAAACTTTTGCACAGCATAAGAAATTATCAGCAGATTGAAGAGACCACCCACAGAATGGGGAAAAACTGTTTTGTTGGTTATTCCTCAGAAAAAGGATTAATATTTAGAATATATAGAAACCCCCAAACTTCATGCTCCCCAAATTTGAAGGCCTAAACCAAAAATGAGCACCTCACATGAGTAGGCACGTGCAGATGAAGTAGGGATGACAGATAAATATGTGAAAATATGTTCAGCATCATCATTCAAGAGACATTTATTCTCAACTTCAAAGAGAATGGCTGCTGTCAAGAAATCAACCAATAGCAAATGCTGACAAGGCCTTAGAGACAAAGGAACCCTTCTCCACTCTTGGTGGGGGTGCAAACTGATGCATCCATTGTGGAAATCAGTGTGGAGATTCCTCAAAAAATGAAAACTAGAGGTTCCATTTGATGCAGCTATTATATTTCTCAATAACATCCCTTCAAAATTAAATACATAAAAAAGATCTAAAGACATCATACTGTGGCAATATATGCATACCCATGTTTATAGCAGCTCAGGGTATAATAGCTAAATTTTGGAAACAGCCCAAATGTCCATCACCCAATTAACAGATAAAAAAGATGTTGGTTCTTCTATATAACAGAGTACTACTCAGCCATAAAGAAGGATCAGCTTGAGACATTCCTAAGAAAATAGATGTACCTTGAGACCAGACTCTTAAGTGAAATAAATTGAGCACATATGTAAATATCATAAATTTTTTTGGTATGAGGAACTAAAAGTGTAAAATAAAGACCAAAATGTATACTATCTGTTATAAAATAAGAAGAAAATGCTCAAATGGGAAGGGAAACTATAGAGAAAGGAGGGAAAAAGGAAGAAAAGGAAAAGAAAAATATGAAAAGAGAATTAAAAAGTGGAACCAAAACTTTTGTAAATAAGAAGAGAAAGAGACAATGAGGTAAAAAAGATGTGTCATTACAGGTACAGTTTTCTACAATGAATGTGATCATTACGTATATCTAAAATGTACCAATTCACTTAATACAAAAAAATCAAGCTTGTTTTTAAAAAAGTCATGACTATAAAACAATTCCTCTGACTTGCTGCAAAAAAGTCAGAAAGATCTGCAAGCCACTGGAGAAAGACCTTGTATGCTGCCCTCAACCCCTGATAATATCTTCCTCCCTGTCTCTTACCAATGCCAATAGCTTTGGTTATGATAATTTTTTATCTAATCATCTTTATAAAATGAGTATTCATTATCTTTATTATTTTTAGACAGTGATTTTCAAAAGTTTAAAGGAGAATCCACAAGCTATTGGTGCAACAAGGGTCCCTGTGTAATTTGGAAACTGCTTCATTCCATTATCCTAACAGTAAAGAACTTTTTGTACTTTCCATCATAATGTAAAACCACTGCCACTTAGGTTAGGACCAACCATCATGACCTGGTCTGTCCAAAGCCTCATGTTGAATGATTTACTTTAATTAATCCCCAGCAACCCTGTAATTAGTATGATGTGTTCTTCCTTTTATAGATGGGGAAACTGAGGTTTAGAATGCCTAAGTAGCTAGAACCAAGGTAGAAGTTACTTAGTGACTACACCAGAACCTCATTATTAATGGAAGAGTGGTTTCCAACTGGAACTTGCATCACAATTTCCAGGAGGGCCTGTTAAAACCATATTTTGGAGCCCCACCTCAAGTGTTCCTGATTCAGTAGGTCTGGGGTGGGGCCCAAGAATTCCCATGTTTAGTAAGTTTCCTGATGATGTTGATGCTTCAAGTCCAGGAGCCACACTTTGAAAAGCAGGTACTGGGGGATGGGGTCGTAGGGTGGACTGAAGCGTGATTTGTTACCTATGGATTTGCACTAAAATCTCAGTACTTCTTTCTGGGCATGGGGAGTCAGAGACTCTGCTGTGTGGGATTGGACAAGGGGCTCAAGATTTTGGGTGTTTTCTCTTGTGGAGTGGGTGCCCTCTGGCTGCTGCATGGCCAGAAGACTGGTTTTGGAATGTAATTAAAGTCCTTCCTGCTGGTGTTAACACGTAGCCAACTTCACCTTTATCAACAGGTCTGATAGTTTCTGTTTCAGAGCCACTTTGGTGACAGGTTCTTGAGTACCTCTTGGGGCTATACTGTAGAGCCCAGTAAGTCCTTTGCCAAATAGTCTTCAAATACAGCCACAATGAACTTGTGAATCTGTTTCCTTTCCTCCTCTAACCAAGGGTTCCAAATTATTCCCTACTCTTATTTTTTGTTGCTACTTTTTTTCCAGTACTGGGAATTGAATACAGTGCCTTTGTGCTGAGAGACAGCCCTAGATCTTTTTTTATTTTTTAAAATTCTGAAACAGGGTTTCCCTAAGTCCTTAAATAGCCCAAGTTGGACTGGAATTTTCGATCTTTCTGCTTCAGCTTCCCAGAGTGCTGAGATTACAGGCATGTGTTGCCATGCCCACTTCATTCCCCATTCTTAAAGTTCCTGCTGCACTCTGCTGCTCTTTCTTCACAGAGCTGTGCTTCCAAAGCTCCTCAAACTCGCTTGAAAGGTTTGCAGTGAGCCAAGCCTTCTTGCATTGAGGAGAGTGAATTCAGCTAATGATGATAGAGAGGATTAATGCCTATGGGGCCTAACTGACTGCTTAGCAGTTGAGAACCTGCTTGCCTTCTAATCCAGCTATTGTCCTGGGGAGCTGGATAGTCTTGTAGAAGTTTCTGAACTACTTAGTGCCCTAGTTTTCCCACTTAACAAATTAAGATAACAATATTACACACTTCACAGTTGTCCAGAATGTTAAATGACTTACCATATGCAAAAGTCTTAGTAAGGAGTCTGGCACAGAATAAGAGCTTAAACAGCCTTCCTGGACAGGAGTTCTTGCTGGTATACATCAAGGTAAGGAGCCTTGGAACATGGGGGTATGAAATTTGAGTTGAAACTAGAACTGAACAGTCCTCAGGATTTGGGTAGGAAGTATCTTGGTGGGAAGAATGGGATAAACAAAGATAAAATAGTGGGGGACAAAGAATGGGGTGGAATGGAGTCTCTGGTGAAGAGATACTCCTTTGCCTTTCTCATAAGTCCCCTCTCCCCTCCTATCCACCACTCACGCTGGGATGAAGTCAGAGAACATCTCGTCTTTCCTAGGAGACCAGACCTGGGCTCCAAACACATCACACGTAGCCTATCCTGCCTGGGATTCCTCACTCCATGTATTGGGGTACAATCCCTGAACCACTGGAAAAATCACTCCCTTTTGAGGCAGCATTCTCTTGTAACCCTCATCATGCTGTTGTAATTGCACATGCACGTGTGTTAGAACTGATTTGCTCCATCTTTGTGATGCTGTCTGTCCATCTCTATATTCTACACCCTACACCCATGATAGCATTTAATACAAGCATTGTAAATGTATAAATGGACAATAGTGTGGATAGACAAATAAAAGGATGAATGAAGAAAATTTTTGTCAGCCAGGAATAGCGCATGGACTTGTGTAAATGTGTGATATAGAGCCTTGTCACCCAATGTGTGGTCCAAAAACCAGCATAACTGTTCTCATTTGGGAATGTATTAGAAATGCAGAAGTCAGGTTCCACCCAGACCTGCTGAATCAGACAATGCATTTTAACTAGACTCCATGTGATTTACACATACTTTACAAGTTGAAAAGACTAGTCTATTGGTTAAGAGAGACAGCTCTGGAAACTGGATTTAAATTCTGGGTCTGGGTCTTTCCTAGCTATGTAGGCTTGCTCCCTGTAAGCCTTACTGTCCACATCTGTCAAATGAGGACAACTAAACCTGCTTCATGGTCTTGTTGGCATAGATATATGTATTAACAGATGAAACATGTTTTTCCCAGTGTTTGGCCAATGGTAGCTGCTCCAAACTTACTAGCAGTGGCTTTCCTCCTAGTCATTCTGACAGCCCAGAAGACCATGGAGAAAGAAAGGAAAAGTCAACGCATATCTTAATGGACACCCCCCCCCCCATTTCCTCTCTACCCTCAATAGCGAGTGATGGAGCCAGCTGTTGTCTGTACTGTGTCTTCCTGCACAGGGCTGCCTCCTCCCTCCAAGGGCCACTGCTGACGTGAGTGTCGTGGCTTCCTCTTAGGTGTCAGCCACAGGCTTGAGGCTTCCTGGAGCTAAGGACACCAGTCAGACAGAAAGAACCGCCCTGTCCCCGGAGCTGAGTCATGTTATCTCTATTCAGACAGGGATCAGGGCAGGTGGGAGACTCTGCAGGCCTCCGGAGATGCCCCAGGCAAGGGATTGGGTGACTCACTCAGGATCATGAGTCACATCAGTTGCATAAGAGCAGATCAAGAGTATTAAAATGTCACACAAGCCCAAATGTGTCCCAGCAGAGTGAGGAGGAGAGTGGGGGTGTGGGGGAAGAAACTTGCCTAGAGATGTGTCTTGGAATCTATATGCCCAAGGATGACACCGTCATCATCACCATCATCATGATTGATGTGGTGTGATTGTAGTGGAAACCAAGAGGAAAATTGCTCTTCAAAGCAAGGGAGAACCTGTAGCTAACTTGCTTTCACGAAGAGATAGAGATTAATTAGCACCTAAATATGCAAGATATGAAGAAGCAGTAACTCATTCTTAAGAACTTAAGAGCTATGTAAAAAACGTGCAGTCAGTTTAAAAAGTAATTCAATAGAGGAAATGGATTCATTTAATGAACATGGGAAGCTTTTGTGCTGATTAACTTAACAAAGTTTTTTGTTTAATGTAAAAATATTTAAAGATTGTGCAGCTGGGAGGGATGGGAGAGCTGGTATGGATGGGTACTCACCCTGCATGAGGCAGGCACAAATTTGTGACAGCTTTCTGGGAGCACGCTGTCTCCACACTCCAGACCCAGACCCTAGTCTGATCTCCTAGACTGTGCTAAAGGGGCAACCTCAAACTTCAGGCACTTATGATGTATTGCTTATCATAGGAAAACATTGAAAATATGTGTGAGTTCAACTTTGCAGTTGGATTTAGGCTGTAGATTAACCATCTACTGGCCTTGTAGCTGATGAAAATTTGGAAGCTCTAAATACCATATAAAATGCTATTTAGTAAAGTACCAGGTTAAAGAATTAAGCAGAATTTTTAAAAAGACAAGGCAAAGGCTGTATTACCTACACCAAAAAGTCACTTCACTTTAAAATAAATCCAACTAAAATACTTGAATGGAACAAAAATTGTCAGCAGTTATGGGAACTCAGTGAATATTTTCTTTTTTGGTGTAGAATTTTTTAAATGTCCACATTAACATTATGTTTATACTATAAATACATGTTTATGCTATAAATTAATAAATGCTTATCTTATAAATGTACAGTATTATATATGGACAACATATTATAAATCATATCATAGATATTAAGCTATATGTTTAAATTAAAAGAAGGAGGTTCTTTATTACCTTATCTCTATGCATCATATTTTCCTTCATATTATTTGTAGATGGTGACCAACAAATCAAGATTAGTTAGTTTGCAACTTTAGTCTAGTGTACTTTAGAAGAAAAATTATATGGGTGTGAGCTCTGTGCTGTATTAATCCTTATGGATTAGATAATTCTATGTAGAGGACTCTATTGATTTCCTTATTGCTGGCTTAGCCAGGCAACAGTTGTTACTTGTGGTAGTTACAAGGTTGTTGACCTCACAGTGGATAAGTTAGAACTGGTACCCACTCCCTTTCACCCTTTCCTCCACCCCTTCAATAAATGTTGGTGACCTGGACCTTTTTGGACCGTACTGTATACACATCATGTCCAAAGTACAAACTCTGGCATCCCTAATCCAAACACACTTGTGCAGCTCCATTCATATCTACCTGAATATCAGAGGGCGATAGCCCTACGCCACGAAATTTAAAGAGAATGCAAGCTCCAGAAATCCATTTTACATAAAATAGAAGCTCCAAGTAGAACGAAGTAGGCAGAACCAAATACCAGCACCCTGATCCATCAACCTGACCTCTTCCTCTCTCATGCTCAGCAGTGGGGACTGACACACGAGGCACCTGTTGTGAGGCACAGAGGAGATGTTTTCAGCCCAGGTCCCTGTAAGAACAGTTGGCATGTCTTGTTCATATAAGCCCAGCTCTTCTCCTGTTGTTCCCGAGCCAGTGTCAGTAGCTACAGCTTAGGGGCCAAACCCAGGCTTTCTAGGCTGCTTTTCTTTGCATGTTTCATTGGCCCTTGAGTTAAGAATGGGTTTTACTGATTTCCTTTGAACAAAATGGCTCAGGATGATTATATAGAGTGCAGGCTAACCTTTGACCTCAATTTTGCCCAAAGAATTTACTTGCCAGCTCTTGGAGGAAGCATTTCCTGAAGGTTTTCATACCTCTTCAGCCCACCCTAGCCACTGTTTCCTGTCTGTAGCACAGCGGAATTACAGTCTCCGTCCCTCTGTGCCTTTTCCCTGCCCTCTCAGTGCAAGCAGCCAGAAGGCAAATCAGAACGTGACTTTCCCTTGCCTAGGATCTTCTAATGGCTGCTTGTTTTTCTTAAATGAAACACAAACTCTCTGCCTTGTTCTTCGAGCCTGAAGCCCCTGCACACCTATAAATACATATTTTCATCTCCTCTGCCAAAACAATAATCCTGAAGCCCCTGCACACCTTTGCTCACCTCTATCCTCCTCACCAGCAACTTCCACGTGACTTGCTGTTTCCATATCTGACCTTTAGGTTCTTCTTACATGTCGCCTTTAAACATGGCCCTAGATGATAAGCCTCGTGGAGCCAGGGACCTAGTCTTGGATGATACCTGGCACTTCATAGGCATCCAGCACATGTTTATCGAACACAAAATAAATGATCTTGACTCTTCATAGCACTCTTGCGTGATTGGATTTTTAAAATCATCATTTTATAGATGAGTGAAAAAGCAGTGTTGTGCCTCATGACTGCTGGTGTGTGTGTGCACAAATCCCAGGCAGATGGAGCTGGTCACTGATACTTGGCTTTTCTCATCTACCTTTAATTGGAGCCACTATTTTATTTGAAGTGTGTTTCTGGAGGTTTCCAGGGAGGTGGGGATGGTCCTTTTGCCCTTCTGGGTGTGGAGTCATTGCCCTGCTGATTCTCAGGTACCGCTGGATGGGAGCCTGAGCTCCTGGTGACTGTTGTTCACCTTTGCACCAAGTTCTTTGGTTGACAGAAGAGACAGTTAGAAAGATAAGGAGGGTACTACCACTCTTGCAGCCTCCCTGTCCATGTGGACCCTGGGCCTTTACCCATCATTACAGTTGTTTTCCCCACACTTTCATCTTCATTTCTGCCCTCATGAATTGTACTTGATTGATTCTGCTTCTAAACTGCACTGTACTTCATGTTCTTAAAAAATCATTTTACATTTTGGGCTTATATAGTATACCAATTTGTGGACACCAGGCCTTGGCAGGATTTGGAAGTTCCCTCCATATTCTCCTGGCCCACAGCTGGGCCCCTCCTGTCCCTTGCCATGGCTCATGAGAAATTCCTTGTAAATGATGATCAGCACATTAGGCATCTCTGTGTCCCCTACTATGTCCATGTCATTTCAGCAACCCCTTCCAACGAGCCTTCTCTTGCACAGAAGTGAGAGGACCAGTCAAGGTTGCTCTTAGAATGACCAGCATAGAGCAGGGTTGAAGTCTTGTCCTTACTCCGTGTGTGTGTGTGTGTGTGTGTGTGTGTGTGTGTGTGTGTGTGTGTGTGTTCTCTTCTCCAGGGACAACTCCCTCCTTCACCTAAAATGACTTTCCTCTCTCTGGCCGTATCCTTCACATTCAAGTCTAGAAGGAGCGTGGACTTGATGTTTTTGCTCTTTCCCCAATGACTTGTGCCTGGTGGACCCATATCAAATCCCTTTCCCATGTCATGGAGTCTCTTGTGGGAAGGATTATTGTTTTGGCCAGAGAAGATGAAAAAGATAAGAGCAGGAATACATTGGTGTACTTCCAAATTAGCAACTAATAAAGGGTCCTGGTTATTTACTTTTTAACCTGGTGCAAATTCTTAGTTATCCTGATGATGCATCTGCTTTGCTTCCTTTATTTCCCCTGAAGCCTGACTCCCAAGGCACTGAAAGGAAAGAGCTGTGAGTGGTAAACCATAGGTAAGCCGGCCTGCCATTCAGTGTCTTTTCTTATACAACAGTTATTTGTAAACTAATCAATAAACTTTTCTTATTTTGTTTGCTCCTTTAGAACTCTTAGCAGGTGCCTCCTGAACCATGAAGAAACTTAAAATAGCGATGATCTCCCTTTATGCTGCCGCTTCTTCCCCCATAGCCCACTCATGGTGTTTATACTCAAGGCCATATGAAGCTAATCTGTATGGAAATAAAGGATAGAAATATTCAGATTGAGTTTTACTAAGTGAACCTGAGGTTTCTCTGTTCAGCAAAATAAGCCAAGTAAATGCGTTTCTGATACAGAATAAATCACTGGTTTGAAGACCTATATTTCCCTTTTGCCATTTTGCTTAGAAGGGAAGAATTCACAGCCTTCTGCATGGATGTGAAAAGCACCCCCGAAGTAATTCTATGACTTGGATGCATTTTCTTATTAGGATCTGAGAGTCGGGGCGATCTCAGCTTGGGACTAGAAATGCACGGAGTTTTGCAAGGGGCCGGAAAGAGGGAGAGGAAGAGTCAGGGATGTGGTTGTAGAGCACCTTACAAGCCAGGTTCCAAGGTGTCATGCAGGGCAGAGGACCTAATCTCTGGCTTTGGGCAACAGAGTACATGACACAGCATGGGGTCTACAAAATCTGAGGCACGTCCAGAGGTGCTGTGGGCACGCAAGAAGGAGCCATGCAACAGCAGAGTTCAGACCCATCTTCCTGAAGCCCTCAGTTCTAGAGTACGTATCTTACTCATTTGGTCACTTCACCAACCAGTGTCTGTCAAATGCAGTGACCTTCCAGGAGCACAGCCATGAGGAAGATAAACTCCCTTCTCTTGTGAAGCACATAGTTTCAGTGTATTTTAAAGTATGGGCTGGGGTGTGGGGAAGAGCCAAGGGCAGGGGAGTAAAAGCATGTCAGTGTTGCAGGAAGTAGCTCAGTGTTTTCTAGAGCTACACTGAGATCCCTGACACATTGTGGAACTGTCGAGGCAGGAGTAGGGAGAAATGATCGTGGAGCGGTCCTGCGGCTGGTTTGTTCAGTAGACAACAGAATATTCTGTGTTTCCCAGTCATCCCACGTGGATCTCAGGCATTAAAGAAACACATTTTAGGTTTTTAGAGATGGTTCCTTTTTCTGTATGGCTTACATACTTCAGCATGCCTGGGGTGTCGTTAACACTACGTAGAGGAAGAAAGAAAGGGATCCGTGGGAAGTGCTGATTTGGATCTCAGAGGAGACCTTTGGCCGAGGCCCAGTGGCTCAGCCTGGGCAGAGGTTGGTAAGGATGGTAGGTGGAGCCGAGAATAGCCCTTATTGAACTTAGAATCCACTGGGGGATGAGCACAGATTACTGTTTATTGACACTTTGGGGCCCTAGGAAACTGCCAGGCATTGAACATTTTGTTCTGTAAAAATGTCAGTTTCATATGCTTCACTTTCCTGTTCCAGGCTTGGTGAAAAGATTTTTATGTTTGTCATCTTGCAGTGTCTCATATCATCTTGTTGAGCTATATACTTTTAATGTCTTCATTCAATAGTTGAGGACATTCAAGTTTAGCAGAGATTCAGTTCAAAGCCAAATAACCAGAGAAATAAGGGCTCAGACAACTCTGTCCAGCACCCATGTCTGACGGTAGAGTCAGATTCAAAGGTCTCTATTCCCCCTGAAAAAAACCTGTGTGGCCATTGGATGTGCCTTGGCCTGTGTGGGCTCAATCTCTACTCCCCCATGCTTTGAAGCTCGTCTGATTGTGGGTGTTGAAGTTGCCTCATGGGCTGGAACTATGAGGAATTGGAGGACAAGATGTGTAGTCCTTCTATTGTAGACTTGGCCCAGCTGAATCCTGGATCTGTTCTGTGATGACTCAGTCTCATCTCTCCAGAGATTTCTTGTGTTGACCTTCTTAGCACCTGTCTTTCCCACCTTATCACACATCCTGTATTGTCAGGAATATTCCATGACTAAAGAATTAATGCCAAGGTTATAGAGTTGCCAATTCTTACTCAGATGTCACAACCTCAACCCTAAGAAAAAGATCATAGCAGTCAGAATGGGAAAAGTTTTTCTGTAAAGACAAATATCCTCAACTCTCAGTAGCTTAGTCTTTCTCCCCTCCCTCCCTCCTCCTTCTCTTTCTCTCTCCCTCTCTCTCCCTCCATCCCTCCCTCCTTTCCCCTTCTGTCCAAGTCTGATCAGCAGGTAGGTCTCTGCTTATCAGTCACACAAGACACGTGTTGAAGGAAGGTTCCTCTCACCATGTATTTCCAGTCACATTGGCATAGAGGGAGCATGCCAAATTATGCACTTGTTCTTAAATTTTCCATCAAAAAAAGATATCCATCATTCATGCTTACATTCCATTGTCCAAAAGAAGTCACATGTCCATAGCTATCTTTAAAGGGAAGGGGGAAATATAATCTTACTACGTGCCTGGGGAAGACAGAGTACAAGCAATGTTTGGGGAGAACATCTCTGCTTCTGTAGGTCTTCTGAACAGTGGGAAGAATCTTAGCACATCCCTTGACCACTGGACATGTATCTGGTGGAAAGTTGATTTGATGAATTCAAAGCTAGTATAGGCAAGTTTTAACGTGTAAAGAAAACATGAGGGCTGGTCTGAGTGTAATCTTATCCCAGCAGTTGCTATTAGGACAAGACATTAGAAATCGGTGAGAAGGAAAGTTTATCTGGTGGCACATCTCCAAATGTCCACATCTTCCTTCGTCTTTCATCTCTAGTAGGCCTGATCCCAGAAAGTAGCCCTATTTGACTAATAATCAATCTTATAGCCTTCCTATAAGGAATAAAACAATTACTCTGTGGGGAATCATGCCAAAATGCCATTCTGGAATCTTTCCCTGGATTAGGCCAGCCAGATCAACATTCTGAAATTTTGCTTTGGACAGTTGTTAGTCACAGGTATGAACTGCATACTATAAAGTGATGATGCTTAATATTAATGTCTAATACAGTGAACCATGCAGTTTATGCATCATTGTGTGATAGGATACATCAATGAGTTCTTTCAAATTTTGGTGTCTCAGATGTGATTAGGAGACAGAAAAGGCAAGTGAGTTTGTATTGAGATGTGGCATGGCTCTACTTTTCCATTAGTCAAGCTTCATCTGAAGGTAGCAGAGGTGCTGAATAAAGAAATTAAATAAAATGGATATAACTACACAAGCTGAAGTATTCTTGTGTTTTCTTTCTTATTTAAGCCAAATTATTGGATCTAATATACTGCAAAAAATCAAAGCACTGGAATATTCACATCATTCTTCTTCTTCTTATTATTATTATTAGCATAAGGCATTAACTCAACAAATGTTTATTTAGAGTCTACGATGTGCTATGTAGTGAACAGTGAACAAATAGACAAAGGGCTTTGATTTTATAGGAATTATTTCTAGTGGGAGGCATAGGTGGTGAGTGAGCAGACAAATACACACATGAAGGAATTTTTGGGTAATGAAAAGTCCTTTAAAGAAAAACAAAGCAAAAAATGAGGATGGTGAATGACAAGTTGGCTTTAAGGAAGGGTGTCAGGGATGCTTCCCTGAAGAGGTAATCTTTGTGTTAAGAAATGAACAAACTGAGTGAGTCATTAGAAAGTTTCAGGGACAAGAGTCTCAGACAGAGAGAGGCACAAGTACAAGGACTCTAATAAGCAGGTTTGAGTCCATTGTGTCTGTGAACTGGACACGCTGTCCAGTGGGGCAGAGTAGGAGATGAGTTTGGAGAGGTGGGCAGAGACAAGACTCTAAAGGGCAACACCAAAACTCTGGGTTATATTTTAGATGTGACTCAAAATGACTGGCATTTCATCAAAAGGAAAGTGACACCTCCTCCCTTGGACCACTACAAGGAGAGTCAACTGGAGAGGCAAGATTGGGAGCAGGAGAACCAGTTAGAAGATCTCACAGGTCTAATTTGGAAATCATGGTGGCAACAGTCATGGCCAGAAGATTCAAATCTTGTATACTTTATAGCAAAGCCAACAGGACTTGTTGAGGGATTGGATGTGAGGAGGATGGAATGAAAGCAAGCATGTCCAACTTCTCAGTGTTTGGATGGAGCAACTGAGTCCATTGAAGTGTTCCTTACTGAAAGGGGAAGGAATGAGCTTGGGGCAGGAAGTCACAAACACGTTTTGCATCTCTGACCTTTGAGGGGCTTTTTAGGAATCTGAGTAGAGAAATCAAGTACATAAATATATATGGTCGAGTTTTGGGGAGATATTGAGGGTACATATGAAAGTCATGAAGTTGTAAGTCAGCAGCAAACAGATGGAATTCCAAGCTAAAAGACCTAGAGAATGAGTTATATATGAGAAAGAGAAGAAAACTAATGTCAAAATCTCTGGATAAACCAACATCAAAGACTGAGAAAAGACCTAAGAATGGCCAATGATAGGGGAAGGAAGCCAAGAAAGAACCATGATAGAAAACTAAAAACTCTCAAGAGATGACCCAATTAAGTGTCTAAGTGATGCTGAAAATCCAAGGACAATCCCATGGAAGATGTGGAAATGGCCTGATGAGTGATATGCAGGGAGTTTAACAATCGTTGTCGCGTGGGGAAGATGGAGTGATAAGAAGGCAGACTTTAAAATATGCAGGGAGGGTGGCAAAGAAAAGGGTGGACCCACTAGGAGGAGTGAGAGAGTGGAAAAATTTCTTTGTCCATATAAGGAAAGATGTTTTGGGAGGCTTGAGTTCTGGTTTTCAGACAGATTCAGTAGACTGTTGGTACTAGAGAGAGATCAGAAACTCTAGGGGTAAAGTGCTCGGGGGAATGGAAGAGAGTGTGGTCCTGTACAGCAGGGATGTTTGAGCCATCATGATGAGAACAGACAGGAGGCCAAATCTATGTGCAGAGGTATAGGGAGGAAACAGACACTGTGCTGCTGATTGCTTCCATTTTAAGAATAAAATAAAAAAGAATCAACACCATCTAAAAAAAGTAAGTGTGATCCCCCCAAACAGATGTAATTATTGTATATTGTATATACCAAAGAAAGAAAGAGAGAAAAGAAGGAACAAAGGAAGGAAGAAAGGAAAAGAATGAGTGTTGATCATTTGAGAAGTGAGAAAACATTCATTGTCTTCTGCATTAATAAGAAGCACTAATTGGTGACTATGGTTGGCTTTTCAGGTGGTGCTGCAGGGTCACTTGAGCTATGTGGTCATAGCCCTAAAGGAGGCCAGTAATCATAGATGTTAACTGTTCTCTAGCCACAATGTGATACTCACATATAGGCATGAAACAAAAATACAGGTGAGTTTGATCAGAGATGAGATTTACTGGAAGAGCAACAGAAAGATCAAATGTTGAGGGTAGGAGAGAGAATTCTTAAAAGGGTGGACTACAGACTCCAAAATTAAGAAAGAGGAGTACTAGAGTCCAGTGCGGTAGCTGGAGTAACTACTGGGACATAGACACTGTTAACTGGCGTGTATAGATCATAGGAAGTGATTTGGTTCTGGCCAGAAAATGTGATGTAGGAATGAAGATATTGGAAGCAACACAGTTACTGATCATATGCAGGTCCAGGGTGTACACCTTAGGAAAGGGAAAGCCAATGTGTACCTGAGGAAAGTCTCTAAGAGGTCACTGGCCAGAGGAAAGCTATAACAAGAAAATATTGATGTATTATTTTTAGACTACGGCTGTTGAAAAAGAAAGGTTTAAGACAAAGCTCTGGCGTTGAGTTCCTAATTTAAATGACTAGTTAATATGGATGAGTGAGTCCCACCCAAATTTACTGACCCTCTTCTGAGTCATTGTTATTTTTTTCTGAGTAGTTTTCAGGTCTATTCATGTCCTTTTTTACTAATCATAAGATGTTAACATTTGACGTTAATATTTTTTGTTTTTTAAAAAGGGAAACAGACTTGAGGTTTTTATAGTAGTGTTACAATGTCTGGCTCTCATTGTGCACTTATTCTCAAATGTGAGAGAAGGGATGAATTTAGAATAGGGTGGAGAGTAACACAGATTCCATCCACAGCTTCTCTTGGCAACATTGGGAAATGCAATGAGTGATCTGTGTGTGCCATTCAGCTGCAATGATGGTGAACTTTCTTGCGCTCTGTACTTCTCATGCAGTTGAGTGGGGCCCATGAACACCCGGACATTTCTATGCACACACGTCAGCCATGGAAAAGGTAGGCAGCGTTAGTGTTTATGGAAAACCCAGGGTGCGGCTGCCGGCCTGTGTGGGATGTCCAAGGATACTTTCTCCCTTGCCATGGGACTTGGCTTCTCATCTCCCTAAGAAGTGGAGCTTATTTGCTTATGCTTTGGATTTGAGCTAAACTGACCACTTGTTTTGACTAATAACGTCTGACGGAAGTGACCTGGTGTGACTTCCGGGTCTGGAGTTTCAGAGGTCTTTTGTATTTACTCTTAAGTTTTGGAAACAAGAATCTCTCCACGATGAGGGCCAGCCTGGTCTTTTGGAGCATGATAGCTATGTGGAATGAGAGGCTCTCAGATGGCCTCTCACGAGAACAAGGCCACTTTGGATCAGCCAGCCCCTGTCCAGTCACCAGCAGACTAAGGCAGATGTCCGACCGTCTCTGAGACCAGCAGAAGCATCACTCCAAATTTTACAACCCTAGGTGTTGGTGTACTTTGAGTGGTTGTTGTATTGATCCACAGTTTTTGGCTAATTTCTTATACAATAACAAATAATTGATGTAATAGTAGTATTTATTAACAAAAGTAAAAGGGTGAGGAGTTATGTTTATTGAATGTCTATTTTGTGTTGAGCAGCCCTGAGAACATTATCTCCCACTGAGCTACATATCCTACCCTTTTCATATATTTTTTAAATTTTGAGACAGTCTCAGTAAGTTACCCAGGCTAGTATCAAACTTGTGATCCTCCTGTGTCAGCCTCCCAGAGTGGGATTTACAGGTAAACATTGTCAGCCCTTGCCCTGAATTGTTTGCTCCACAGTGAGAAAACTGGAGGTCACAGAAATTCAGTAATGAGCCCAGAACCACATGCATAATAAGTAATAGAGCAAAGGTTAAACCCAGAATCTGTCTACACACCTGAATTCCATTTTTTAAATATATGTTTCCTAACTTCAACTCACAAAATGTCTTCCTGGGTTTTGGCACTTCTTCATATTACCTAAACTATTATTTATTATATTTTCTTTAACTTGGCTTACTTAAATGAGTAACTAAGTAAAGATATGTAATGAAGAAATATTTTGTTGCTGTGGCTTAGTAAATATGTCTAATATTGAATGCTTTCTCTTTAGGGTGAGTTATCTTCTTATTGCTTTACATAAGTGAATTTGTTTAATCCTCATAGTAACTCTATGCGTTGGAACTGAGGTCACCACCATACCTGAAAGAGACAGGAGAAATTAATAGTTTCTCAATATTAGCAAAGAAGTAAGTAGACAGATGATATGATCTCACCATTTGCACATTATTATGGCATGGGAGCCTTAGCAAACAGCAATCTTGCCAAGAGATATATGACGATTTTTGGAGTCATTTGTGGCTTACATATCTTGGAGGTATACTTCCACCTAGTAGGTAAAGAGCAGGCATCTACTAAATATCCTACAATGCACAGGAGAGAGCTCATTGCAAAAAATGACCCAGCCTGAATGGCACCAGTGCCTGTATTAGAAAACATGACAAACAGATACAACAATGCTTGCAATACACAGAAATTCATCAAAATCCAATCAGTGCTAAAGAGAAATCCTCTTAGAACTATTGAACGTCAAGGCTGTGGTCCTTAGGCCTCTCTTTTCCTTACAAAAGACATTCGCAAACATTAGAAACACAACCAAGACTGATACCTGAAAGAGGCTTTGTCTTGGTGTAGTCAGAAGATTATAACACTTATAATCAGAATTAAATCTCCTTGTGTAATTCTGGTTTATTTCCACCATGTCTGTGCAGAGTACTCTGGAATTCCTTGGGTGCCTGTGCCATCCTTTGGGACATGAGGAACTGAATCTTGGATGGGAAACTGCTCCCTATGGGACAGTCACATTACCTGTTTTGCGGATAGTTTTCTTGGAACATAGTCTGATTGATTGATTGATTGATTGTGGTACTGGGGATTGAACTCAGGGATCTTGCACTCAACTATATCCCTGGCACTTTTCTTACTTTTTATTTTGGCACAGGTCTTTCTATATCTCTAAATTGTTCAGTTTGGGCCCAGACTTGGCCAGCCTCCTGGGTCGGCCTCAGAGAAGGCCCATTTATTAATGCACTGTCTGTGGTCACGTCTGTCCCATAGCCTGAGATGCATAGTGAGAGCAAAGGCCCCTATGGCTTGGAAAGCTGGAATTATTTACTACCAGGCCCTTTACTTGACATCTTTGCCAACTCCTACCTAGAAATATAGTTGCTACCTATCCAGCACTCAGCGCACTTTTTCTGAGTGAGGAAAGCCTTCAGAGATACCACTTGGGCTGAGCCCCTCTTTTTCCATTTCTTTTCCCTTTACCTTACCCACCCCACTGTGTCCCTTTTGTTTGTTTCTCAGTTTCTACTTTGCTTAACAGGAAATGACAGCTCCATTCTTAAAGCAAACACTTGTCGGCTGTGTCGTTGATCACTGTGAGCTGCTCGGTTTTAGGGCTCACAGATATAAATGGGTCTGCTTGAAAGGGGAAGGTGATGGATCACCACCTACCCGGGAGCCCGAGCCGGTCCATCCTCTGTGGCTGTTGGCATTCACCGCACTCTCTCACTCCAGCGCTAAGGGATATATAATAGACACAGGAGAGCCCATAAAAGGAACATCTGAAACTGCTGCAGCGCTGTGTATTGATTTATTCATTACTATAAATTTTTTGTCATTACTATGCAATTGCTCTATTTCAGGGAAGAATTGATAGATGTGGTTGGGAGCTGCAACTCACTGAGCAAAACTTTTCCCCCCTTCTATAATTTCCTGTAACTCTTCTAAAGAATCATTATTCCTTATTACGTAGCTCTGGCATGCCACCTATTTAGATAAATGTGTGAACAAGTACGCAGTAAATATTCATAGTGGCCCATGTGTCACCGATATATGTCACTAATTAGAAAATTTAGTGGTTCAAATAAATAAATAAGAAAATAGAAGCACACACAGGGAAACAGAAATAAAAGACAGATTCCTTGTAAGAGTCACAGGGGGATTTAAGGAAGAAGATAGGATCCACAGGTGTGTGGCACCTGTTTGGATCTCAGCAAGCCACACACTTGACACCTGAGCAGAGGTACTGTTGAGAGTTCTCGAGGGACAGGAGATCTTCGAGGGACCTCCTGGTTCGGTGCAGTCAGTCTTTATGATTGTGTCAGTAAGGAATGGATCAACTTCAGAGTCTGCAGGTGGCAGGTCTACGTCCTGACTGGTGTGCAGAAAAGAAGTTCCTCATTTACCTGGGGTCTCTGTGTTCACACACACAGTGTGGGAAATTCCATCATTCTGATGTTAATGACAACGAGGATGAGAGTGAAACTTGAGAAGCAACTCCATGGAAGGCCTTTGGAATCTAGGGTTCTAAGCTGATATTAAAAGGGTTTTATTTTTTAAGTAAGTGATCTCAAAGAAAATAAACTACTCATGTATAACAACTCTTCAGAGAATCAAGACAGCTGGAGCTACTTTTTATCGGATACCCCTTTGTCTGGGTTAGATTCTCTCAATAGCTTATTGACTAGAATCCTAGGGGAAGCAAAAGTGATTCTTACATTTTACAGACAGAGAAACTGAGGGTTAGAGATATTCAATGTAACTTGCCCAAGCCTACAGATCTAATAAGATGCTGGACCAGTATTTAGCTCCATCTGGCTTTACCCCCTGTGTCTCCTATGCTACCAATAACATGCTGTGTTGCCTGTAGGTTTAAATTAAAAGCACTTCTTTATTTTGTTTCCCAAGAAATAAAAGGATTTCAATTTGAGTTGTCCAGCTAGCTTGACTGTATTGACCAGACTCAGAGTGATCCTCTTCAACTGACACTAGTTATATGAAAAAAAATCAGAGTCCTGTTTACATAAATGCAGTTATCCCAAACATAGTTCAATTTGACCAAGGGTCTATGTAGTGACCTCATCAAGTTGGTATTGAACAAAAATAATTGGATCTACTGAATCCTAAGATCTGGTTGATTAGTTCCTAATGCATGAATCTGGCCTTAGCCCTTTCCAGTGATGTGTTAGGATATGAAGGAGATGGATTCACTTTGTCAAACAGTTAAAGTCATGTCTTCGAGACATGTCTGAACTAGTCATGGCCTCATATGGCATGTTAACTTCTTTACCATAGATAAGATGGTTCCTGCACATTGCGATTAAGCAATCATGAAAAGTGAACTCACTCATGTTAGCCTAGAGCCAGTCAAATTATCTGATCAAGGCACTACCTTTCAAGTTCAGGTTTATCTAGTATAACTAAGTGTGTTCCTTAATTTATTCAGTAAATATTTAATTTGCACTTGCTATGTGTCAGTAGCCATGGAAGATACTTGGAATGCAGGCATGAGTCAAATTTAAATGATTTTACTTGTCTTGAAACTCTACTTAAGAGACCCTCCTATAGTTGCTGAGCTATGAAAATATAGATGAATGGTAGATAAAGTGTGGGTGCGTGGGTAGGTGGGTGAATGGATATGTTCTAGATGGATGGATGGGTGTGTCCTCATCATTTAGATGCCTCTTCAAGCTTCCTTCTGCCAAGAAAAAGTCTTAAACCTTTATATTATCATCTTCTATGACTAAATATTATATATATATATATATAGAGAGAGAGAGAGAGAGATTTTTATTTATATTGATATATTCCTATGGAAAATTTTATTGCTTTTTATTGATAGATAGCTAGAGTTCTTGATTAGTCTCTTGCCTGGGTTTTATCTCTTAGCCAAGTCTTTGTCAACTGTCACTGTGATTGTTTACTCTGCATGAACTTGAATCATGGTTCATCTTAATTTGTCTCTCCCTACCTCCCTAGGATCCTCCCAGGTCCCAATTCAGTGTCTCCAGAAGTGGAAACCTACAGAATGGGACATAAAAATGCATGCTAATAACTGAGAGGTTGGGGGATGAAGGAGGAAATGGGTAACAATATTGTTCATTCTCATTCTTCCAACATCAACAACAGTCCCTGGTTCTAGACTGAGGGAACAGGTGGTTAAGTGATTGAGTGAGAAAACCATCAGGTGACAGTGCAGCTATGGTGGGTGACTGAGTAGGTGATAATAGGTTAATCTCTGGGTGAGTGGATGTATAAATTACCAGGTTGGTTACTGGGTCAGTAGGTGGCTGAATGGAGCACTTGATAAGTGGATGAGTGATTAAGAAAAAATGTATGGGTGGATTGCTGCATCAGTAAATACATGAATGGATCAATGAATGAATGGGTGGGTAAGTACATGGATATATAGCTGCCCAAGTGAAGCTTCAGAGAATAAAAGGGAAAGTGAATGAAAGAATTGGCAATGGAATGAATGTTTGCATTATAGCCCTAAATCCTGTTGGGCATTTGAGGAGTGTAGGCTGATACTTCAACACTCCCTTGATTACAGTCAAAATGAGCAGTCCTCTTGCTTTAGGTAATGGATGCTGCTGACCCAGGGAGATTAAAGTCCTCACACATAAGAGTATGGAAAGTATGACTGACTGGCCAAGAGAGTGATAATGACCCATCGTTTCCAGGGACTGTTTATAATGTAATCAACAGGCAATGAGGGCATTTCCTGGGTTCGCAGAGTCACAGTGAAGAACTACAACCCCAAGCAGGGGCAAGCTCATGTGGAAGGCTAGCCAGAGCTGTGGGCCCTGCCACTGTCACAGGCATACTGTTGGCCAGATGACTTAAGGAGTTTTTGCTTCTCTTCTTTTCTCCTTCTCCTCTCACACCTTTAATTTTTCTTTTTGCTTTTCTTCCTTCCTCTCTCACAGCTTCCCTTCCCTTTCTTCTCCTCTCCTTCTCTTCCATTTTTCCCCTCTCCTCCTTTCCTTCCCTTCCCTCCCTTCCCCTCCCCTCTCCTCTCCTTTCTTTTCTTTTCTCAACTGTCACTTTGATTGTTTACTGTTTATGATCTTGAATCATGGTTCATCTTAATTTGTCTCTCTCTACATCCCTAGGATCCACCCAGTGCCTAATTCAGTATCTCCAGGAGTGGAAACCTACATAATGGGACATAAAAATGCACGCTAATAATTGAGAGGTTTTCTTCCCTTCCTTTCCTTTTCTATCATGATTTATATGAAATATAGGAAATATATATGAAATTAGAAGCTCCAGCCATATAGTTAGTGTACAATAACATATAAAACAGTAACATATGCCAGCACCTGATTGGCACATACTATACTAGATATGATTATATAAATCACTAGTTCTCTTTTTAAAGTTGCTTAATCTCTGTCCTATAGTCAGGGAACATAACCCACATGAGACCTGGGCATTCATCTGGTCTGTTGAAGACATATGCTCATGAACTAAAATGGTGAAGGCTGTGGCGTACCTATATCCATGTGGCCAGTTGACCTAGCTCAGGTAATTAATTCTGTCATATCTTTGAGCCATTCTACCACAAGCTAGATTTATAAGATGGGAGGAAAGATGCTCAATATCCACCTTTCCCCATGTTGGTACAGGTATTACTGTTTTACCATGAACTTTATTGAGCTCAGTGAGAGAGCGAGCTATTCTGTGACTATCCTTCTGACCATTGGTCCCATCAAAGGGTGAGTCTTCCTCAGTCCTAAAATGAGGTGGTCCTGCTTAGATGTGTGCAGACTAAGCCCTGGACTTTCCCTCTCCTCATATACTCATTTGTATAGCAAAGCCTTTTCTCTACAGCAGACAATGGGATCTATAAGTAAAGAAGCTGTGTCGACTTGTTTATTGCTGGTTTCCAGAAGCACACATGTCATAGATTCTCCAAATAAAATGTTTGTTAAAAAATGAATAGCTGAACGTTGGTCTTATCAAGACTTTTATTCACCATTGAATCCCCATCTGCTAGTTCAACATCTGGAGGAAGAGGAGGATTTAGTTAGAATTCTTGAGTGTGAGCAACAGAAACTGACTCTGAGGGACTTATGCTTAAGATGGGAGATTTGTTGAAAGGCAGCTCATAGATTACAGGAAAGAGTCTAGCCACCAAGACATGGAAAGGGTAGCAGCCAAGGACTTGCAATCAATCTCAGCACAAATGCAACAGAAATGGTTTAGCTGTAGTTTTTTTTTTTTTTACTAAGGGCTATGCGAGGTTAAATTGCTAAAGCAAATGTGTGATTGGCCTGAGCTCTTGGCAGAAGAGAGGTGGATTTTGGATAGATAACAGTAGCTGTCCACATTGAGGAGAAAGAAATAACATTACGACTATCCTTAGGTCTCTGCAAGTGGGTAGACTCCTCTATTGTTCAGAGGCCTTAAAACACCAGCTACTTCCCGGACTTCACCATATCTAGATACTCAGTAGCACTGACTGGTGGTGAGGCTACAGAACAAAGTGAAAACTCTTCTGGCCTCAACACAGCATGATATCTGTGGGGAAAATGGAGCTCTACTGGAATCCTGTTACAATGTACGAAGCCCCCGAGCTCATCATGGGTACTCTGAGGACAAAATTTCAGACTTTGCTCTGGCTTTTGTCAGCTTAAGACTCTTAAGGTAGTTTACACAGAGATTTGTATGTCTGAATTCTTCCCTGGCAGGTTTTCATTATAACCTAGATAACACAAACTCTGAATATTTGTGGTTAGCAACAATAAGGAATTTCCAAGTTGTCTGACATCTTCTATCCATGTAGATCACCACCTAGCATTGAGATTCAGCTCGGGAGACAAAGGGAGAGAAAAGGGATGGTGGGGGATTTTTTCCATGGTTTCTGGAATGTCTGGGTTCGGGCTCCTGTGACACTTTCCCTCTGCCTGTCTGTCTTTCTTTCTGTCAGTTTTTCTCTCTCACACAGATGCACACATACACACACCTATCACAGCTTTTCATCCTCTGAAGGACTTTCATAGCCATGTATAGAAAAAATGCTGAAACCTCACTTTGATGCCTAATCACCTAAGAAAAGTGTCACATGGAAAGGAGGCCTTTTGTTGCCACCTAGGGAGTGAAAGGGCATTTCTAAGGGAGTGAGCTTCCTGCCTTGCGTTTGCCATCTCTGGGCTGTCTTTGCTTCCTGATGATCTGCTTCCAGAGCTCCCAAAGTTAAGCAGAAGTACTCTACCACGTTAGGTAAACAGAAGACTGTTTACATAAAAAATATAGATTTCCTTTAAGCACTTTGCTTAAGCCTTTGCTAAGTCGTATTTACGTTATGACTGTTTATGTTCCCAGCAGCCGCCGAGAGAAGGGCCTCACTCAGTTTATGTGGTTGCATGATTCACACTTGATGAGGCAGCTACAGCACAGGGTGGGGATGGGGAGCAGGGCATCGGGGAAGCACAAAGATTAGTTCGAGCTCGCTCGTGGGATCCACAGCCTGAAGACGATGGTGCAGCCAAGGGCCTGGGGATTTCTGAGTCAGTCTTTCAAATTCCCAGACGTGTTTATCAGTCCTACGTTTTCAGAGCGGCCCACCCAGACTCGACCATTCTGCACCTGATGTCTCACTCTGGCTTTGCTCTGAGGAACTTGGCCATAGATGCCTCTTACAATATTTGGCATAGACCACAGTGGCTCCACCAGGCTACCAGGACCCCAGAATGTGTCCCCGTTACTTGCTCTTCTCACTTTCCCCTTTGCTACTGGCTCAGTTCCTCTCTCCTGCAAATAGCACCCATCCACTGTGTTCTAGGCTTGGGGAAAGGAGATGCAGTCCCATGCCACATTTCTTTGCCTTAACACTTGATAAGTGGTCACTGTGAGCCATGTCCCATGGTTCATCCACTCAGGGCCACATTCTCCTGAAGAACGAGGTTGCAGGGACCTGATGAGGCCAGAGGAAGAGGAAGGGGTTTTCCTTTTTATGATGTACTTAGACAAGATGGACAAGAGACATTCAGATCTTTTGTGTCACTGTGCCTGAGTTTTTGTTGTTTGTTTTGTTCTGAGGCAGACCCTGTGACTTGTTAACTGCATCTCTTTTGGCAAAATTCTTAACCAGTTTGTGCCTTAATTTACTCGTCTGTGGTTGGGAGAGATTCTATGTCTCATAAAGCTTCTGAAAGGTGTAGATGAGGTAATGAACAAAAAGCACTTGGAAGGCTACCTGATAAATAATACACTCATCAGACCTGGTAGCAAGACATACAAATATTTTTATTATGTAGAAAAAGAAAGGGCTTGAAGTGGAAGGTGAGTCAGGAGGAGTTAGTGAGACTGTAATTTTGAGGCCACACTGGAGCCTCATGCTGTGGCCTCCTGAGAGCTGTTAGACACCCAGAAAGTTCAATGTGTGTTCTGTGGGCTGTGCATCCACACACAGCCAGGGATCCTTCATCCTCTGAGGGGCACAGAAGCATCTTTTATCAATTCTTCTAAGCACATGTTCTGGGTATTTGTTGTTTTAACATAAAACTTTCTTTGGTAAAAGCTATAGTCAGATATGGGCACTGGAGAAGCAGTGTCTGGGAAAGATGCTATCAAAGCCTTCAGGCATGGACAACTAGTTTTCTACCCCAAAGCCAACCCATTCATTCTGATTCCTTTTTCCAAGGAGTATTGAGTAAATACACTGTGCCAGGCTCTCTGCTTGGTGGTATGAGTGTTACTGTGAGCAAATATCCATGTATTGTTTCTAAACATGATCGAGAGAGACATTAAAAACTAAGCACATAAAAGTAATTTACAGATCGTAATTTAGCTATAAATTATAGTTGTGATGATGGAAAAGCACAAGTGTTATGAGAACATAAAGGAGAGTCTGAGAGTCAGGTAAAGGGAGAGATAGATGTTTGAGTAGCAGAATGAGGAAGAGTTTCCAGTGGGCTGCAGAGAAGAGTCATAATGTGTTCTCGTTACTTTTTGCTGCAAAACAAATCACCCCAAAACTTCGTAGCTTGAAAATAACTGATGAAGGTACCTCTCAGTTCTGTGACTGAGTGGGCTTTTTCAGTGTAGTGGGTTTTGTTTGTAGTTCAGTTGTTGTCTACACTGGACCTGTGGAGACAGGTGCAGACTTAGCTGTACTTTCATTACCTCCAACCAAATCATCCAAACATAATACTGATGAGCATAGACAAGAGGAAGGATATGTGTCTGTGGAGATGGTCAGTGGGCCATCTGGTTTAGTTTGGACAGAGCAAAGAGGCATAATGTCTATAATGATTGGGAGTGACCATCTGCTGTGATGGGGGCAAGGAGGGATTTACCAGCCATGACCTCAAGGCTGGGACCCTCCTCTGTAACTTACTTCCCTTGGCCCTCAGTGAACACAAAGTACACAGATCATACTGGAACCGCTGAATCTTACCCATTTCCAGGACCCAAGGCACTCTGCACCTTACCTGTATGAACTCTGGTGACTTTCCTATTTCTCTAGGCTTCACTTGGTAGCTCAGAATGTGTTGTGAGCTGTTTTCCTCTTTACTTTTACTCCATATGGAGGAAAACTTAAATACATTTTTCAGGAGATGGCTATAAAAACTTTCCTTAAATCAGAACATCTGTGTTGGTGGAAACTTTAGACTTTTGTCTGGGAGGCAGAATTTCTCATTTTCTCCTGTTCTTTGGTAAATTTGGGGTAAAATAAAACAACAAGAACTCCAAGAGTAAAAAGAAAACAAATGCCTTTAAAGGAGATCTGGAAGTGAGAAAAATAAGGTACTTAACAGATATTTCAGAAAAATATGTATAATCTGGCATTTTTCTAAGGAATATACAAATGCAGACAGCACTCAAATTACAAGAGTCTGCGTTGGCCCTTGAGGGCCAAAGGTGTTGCTCATTTCTTCCTTAAGAAGTGTGTGGGCCGGGGAGTTAGCTCAGTGGTTCCGGCGCCTGTCTTGCAAGCGCAAGGGCCCGGGTTCGATTCCCCGGTAACCACATAACAATACTGGGTGTGGAGACTCAACCCAGCAGCAATCAGTACCACATACCACAGTGCCGGGCGTGGTGGCTCACGCCTGTAATCCCAGCACTTGGGAGGCAGAGGCAGGAGGATTGTG